>JAODAL010012908.1:0-93442 GCA_025379985.1 Phyllomedusa bahiana | reverse complement strand
TGCGGAAAGGGGCAGATATAGTTGGTGTCCAGTTCAACAAAATAAAAATTGGGGGTTTGAAAGATCCTTTTTGCGGCACTTTTTAAAATTTTTGGGGGGTCATGCAGGTTTGGGGCTCATGCTGCTTTCCCAGGACAGGGTTTTTTCAATTTTCCCATTTTTCAAGTAACTTTGAGGGTTTCAAATCATACTCCCTTTTCGGGAAACCTTTTTAATTTGTGGGGATGCGGGTTTTAAAGGGGGTCAGGCTGGGGTAGAAGACGGGATATTTGAATGGTCTGTGATTTTTTTTCTGTGATTTTTTTATCCCTTTAAGTGTGTTGCCTAAGATGTAGCAGTATAAATTTGACTGTTGTGGATGTTAATTTCAGCTTCTCCCGCCTTTTTTGGGGGTTATATGGGAAGGGGGTTTTTGCTCTCCCTTTGACTTTTTTAAAGTTTAAACGCTCATAAAAAAAACGATGCTCCCCTATCGAAAAAAAAACCCTTTTCGTGCGGGGACTATGACTATCGATCGACTCGATAGCCAAAGCAATTTTTCTCAACATTGCCATGACGGGCCCCACCCAAAATGTGAGAAATGAGTCTGGGTTTTTTTTAATACCTGCCCCAGCCACTTTTTCTGATTTCCGGCCCCCGCCTAAAGCCCCATCTGTGCAGTTTTTCCCTCTGCCACCAACCCCTCTTTACCAGGGACTGGTATTGCCACCCACTTCCACACTCTGTCATTGTGCCCCTGTTGACCCCATGCGCTGCTGGGGAAGCTGCCGTGACCTTTCCCACTGTGTCAAATTTTGCCATGTTGACCCCATGCTGCTGCTGTGGCTGCTGCCGTGACCCCACACCCCTAAGTCATTGTCCCTGTCGACCTCATGCTGTGCTTGGGGTGTGCCGTGACCCACACTGTGTCATTGTCCCCCTTGTGGCCTATTCCTGTTTTTGCCCTCCCGAAAAGTCATTGTGCCACTGTCTGACCTCATGCTGCTGCTGTGGCTGCTGCCTGACCTACACACTCGTCATTGTGCCACTGGGTTTACCTTTATGTGCTGTCTGGTGCTGCCGGGGACCTTAACACCCGTGTCATTGTCCCACATATGGAACCCCCTGTTTTTGAAACCCCCAGAATGTGATTGTGCCCCTGCCCGACCTTTATGCTTCTATGTGGCCCGCGCCCCTGAATCCAAACTGTGTCTTTTCCCCCTCTGTGGGCCCACTCCTGTTTTGCCACCTCCAGGGAAAGTCATTGTTCACTTTTTGACCTCAGGCTGCTTTGGGGCTGCCGTGAACCCCCACACTGTGTCATTGTGCCATGTTTGACCTCATGTGTGCTTGGCTGCTGCCTGACCTTACACACTTGTCATTGTCCCAAATTTTGTTTCCTCCCCGGGTTTTGCCCCAAACCCCAAATGTCAATTGTTCCACTGTTTGACCCCCATGTGCTGCCTTGGTGTGCCTGCCCCCAGTGTCTTTCCCACCCGTGGTCATTTTTTAACGGTATTTCCCTTTGGGCCTCTTTTGTGCTGGGGCTGCTGCCGTGACCTTTTTCCCCCTGTGTATTGTAAAAGGGCTGACCCCCATGCTGCTGCGGGGTCTGCCCTGACCCCACCTTTTGTAAATTTTCCCACTTTTTTGCCCCATTCCTGTTTTTGCCCACCCCACAATGTCATTGTGCCCCTGTCTGGGCCTCATGGGCTGTTTGGCTGCTGCCGGGACCTAAAAACTATGTCATTGTGCCACTGTTTGACCTCTTGCTGCGGTTGTGGCGGTCCCGTGACCTACACACTTGTCATTGTGCCACGGTTTGCCCTCAGCTGCTGCTTGGCTGCTGCCGGGGCCCTCCCACTTGTAAATTGTGCCACTTTCTGATTCATGCTGGTGCTCGGTGCTGCCGTTCCCTTTACACACTGTTTTCTTTCCCCCAACTCTGGGGGCCTACTCCTGTTTTTGCCACCTCCAGAATGCATTGTGCCCCTGTTGACCTTGCTGCTGCTGTGGCTGCTCCCGTGCCCTTACCACTGGGTCTTTTGTGCCACTTTTTCGGGACCTCATGCACTGCTGTGGCAACTGCCGTGACCTCCACGGTGTCATTTTTCCCTGTCTGCCCATGCTTTTTGCTGTGGCTCCCTGCTGGGGCCTTACCCACTGTTTTTTTTTAAATTTGCCCTCTCTGGCCTCATCTGTGGCCTTTCCTGTTTTTGCCAGAATTTCATTGTCCCAAACTCTCTGCCCTTCATGCTCCCGGGGGCCCCCCGCCTTCACCTCCACACTCGTCCCCTAATGTTGCCACTGAGCCCTCAGGGGTTTTTTTTTCCAAACTGCGTGCCATGACTTTATCAAAGGCCCACATTCCCCCTCCCGTTTTTTGGTCAGTTTTGCCCCCTTAAGGGGCCCAGGGAATTTTATAGAGAAGCGTTCTAAGAGTGGCGGAAATCAAACCCGCGTGTCATACTAAAAAACAAAACTGTATGAAGACCAAACCAAGCTCCCCCTTTTCATATTTTTTGCATGGCCAACCCTTCTACCCGCACCCTGCGGCTCTGGGAGCCTGGAAATAGCTGTTTTTTTTTAAAGTGGGTTGTGCCGAAGTAATTCGGGCCGAAAAATTTTTTTTTGCCCGGGAAAATTTTTCGAAGTTTAACGAAAAGAATTTCGGGAAATTTGCCCCTCTCTAGTAAACCAAAATTTCTTCTTTCCGGTGAAAAAAAACGTTTCTTTTAAATGAGTACAACTGCAGAAAAATATTAGTTTAAACCCTTGGATGTAAAAATTTCGCAAAAGAAAAGTGCTGCCAACAATTTCCCGCTTTTTTAGGTGTTTAAAAAGGGGGTGTATTTTTGGAAAAACAACAACAGAAAAACTCGTTTTTTTAACCTTCGGATATGAATTATGCTACAGCCAAAATTTCTTCTTTGGCATTGAAAAACAACGTTTGAGTCAGTCAAGGGAGGTTTGCTCTGGTCCCAACCATTTAACACTTTAAATGCTATGGTCAATGGTGAGAGAGAGGAGGAGGCTCCTTGTGTCTTCCACCGGCACCTTGATGGTTGTCATGACAATCATAGGTCTAACAGCAGCCTTTGATCTGTCTGGGACTTAGGCCTACCAGGCAGGGCTTGACCAGCTGACTGGCAGTTTGCATAATACCTTGCAGCATAGTCATGTATTGCAATGTACTATAACAGTGATAAACCAGTCCATATGGCTCAGTCCAGTCCCATATTGGGACAAGTACAAAAAAAATGTCCAAAAGCAAAAAAAAAAATTAAAGAGTTATAATTTCTTACTATGTGTACAAATAAAAAGTACACATATTTGGCATTGCCACATGTGTAACGACCTGGGCAATAATGTATTGTATTTAATTTGTGATAAAGTACTGTATGTTTTTTTTATGTGTGGCCCATTTATCCGGGTTTGAGAACCCTGCATTAGAAGTTTAAAAATATTAGAAGTAATCATAAAATGGTAATTCTTTTTTTAATAAAAGGGTCTAGATATGTTATCTGAATTCATTTTCATATAAACTCATCTTAAAAAAAGGATAAAATCTCAACATAGTACAAAAGCCAATATTATAGAGAAGTGACAGGACACAGTGCTATTCTTGCTGCATAATACATTAAAATATGTAATCAATGCAAACATCATGAGGCTGCATGTGTCGAGCAGGTGCTACTGATTCATGCTGTGTGCGTGCCATAAAAATCATTGTTATTGTAATGTACCCTACAAGTAGCACACGGAGATGAAATTCTCAATTACAAATATGCACAACACACCACCCACTTTCCCATTTTAGAAGTTAGGTCTAGTATTTTTGACTCTGTTTTTTCTTTCAATGAGAAATGCATTGCTCTTAAATAAACATGATTATACCCTGCATGAATATACAGTTTAATTCAAATCCTAAAAATAAAAAGAGAGACGTCAATTAGATCTGAGCCGCACAACAATTTAAATTCTAATTGGCTTGTGGTTATTCCACAACTGGGAATTTAATCCAGAGAGTCTGAAACAGGATGAAGGTCTGTAAAAACAGGCACCCAGTACAGCTCGCATGTACAATCCAGTGCATCAGTCCAAGGGCCGGGGAGCATCCTTCTGCTTATCACATCTGAAAACCAGAACTGCTGAGTTTTAAGCAGGGGTAAAAGTAAAAATTAGCCGCAAATAAAACTGTTTTCTTGTAAACTTTAAATAAAGCTTATTGAAGATAAACCCCTATGTAAAGAGTCTTAGGACCTTATGTATGAAAACTGTCTAGGTCTAGGACTTTCTTTGTTGCACATAGCAACCAATCAGAGTTCCCCTTTCATTTTTTCAGAGCACTATATGAAATTAAAGGGGACCTCTAATTGGTTGCTATAGGCAACGAAGAAAGTCTTACACCTAGACAATTTTAATACATGAGGCCTAGGCTGGTGTCTGCAGAAATACCAGAAGTACCTAACAAAAAATCTCATGTGTTCATGTCATTAAAAGGATTATTCTGTGAGGAAAGATGCCGCATAACTTGTATTTTATTTCTTTAAATCTCTGCTTAGTCTGAATTGAGTCCAATAGGGGGTCTTATTGTCAGTTTTTTTGTGTCAATGTGTATACAGAGATGCCTGTCAATCACTGATAATACTACTGGACTCTTTAACCCATAATAAGAAAGGATTTAACCGCTTACCAAAAGTCCCAGTTTTGACCCCCATTTTTGTGTCAGTTTATGTGGGCATAACTTTTTAATTCTTTTACCAATTCATTTGATTTAGATATTGTTTTCTTGTGACACATTGTGATTTAAGTTAGTAATAAATTATGGTCCATACAATCCTTGTTTATTTGTGAAAATATCAGTGTCGTGAAAATTTGGAAAAAATTCCATTTTCAAAGTTCAAAAATGTCTGCATGTAAAACAGATAGTTATTCCACACATAAAAATTTATCACTAACATCTACCAAATGTATATTGTACGATGTCATCATTTTTAAACGTCATTTTTTTACAACATTAGGGGGTCTTTTCCAAAAAATTTGCAACATAGATTTTTTAGGGACCAGTCCAGTTCTGAAGTGTCTTTGAGGGGCCTCATAAATGACTCCATATAAGAAACTATACCCCCTAAAGTATTCAAAACAGCAATTAGGAAGCTTCTTAACCCATTAATTGTCTCAAAGAAATTAAAGCAAAGTGGAAAGAAAGTTTCAAAATGCAGATTTTCAATTTCAATCCATTATTTACTATAACACAGTAAATGTTAACAAGGAAACACAAATTATTATTGATTTCCACAATTTTGCTGTTTTTATTTATCCCATATGTGACCATTCTGGGCTATTTGACTCAATCATAAGTCTCAGAATAGGAGCAGCACCAAATGGACTCTGGGGTCTCATTTTCATTAGGATTTTCTTTAGGCACCTAAGCGTTCAACATAAAGTGCTAAAACCTAAAAAACAATAATTAATGAAGACTTAATTTCAGAAACTACACCCCATATGGAATATAGTCAGGGGTGTAGTGAGTATATTTATCCCACAGGTGTTTCACAAATTATTTTAGCATTAGGCTGTGAAAATCAAAAATGTTATTTTTTACAACAATATGCAGTTTTAGCTAAAAATGTTTCATTTTAGCAAGGAATCCTGGGAAAAAAAGCACATCAGAAATTGTTATGCAATTTCTTCCAAGATTGGCAATGCCCTATACATGTGTGTAAACTGCTGTTTATGCGCATAGCAGGGCATACAAAGGAGGGAGCGATCTTTGGCTGTTGAAATGAGGATTCTGTTTAGTGTCATGTTGCATTTACAAAGCCCCCAAAGCACCAGAACAGGCAAAACTATTTAGAAGTCACCCCATTTTGGATTAAACACCCCTCAGAGAACTCTTCTCGGAGTATATTGTGCATTTTGAGCCCACCCATGTTTCATTGTTTTTCTTAAGGGGCCGTGAAAATAGAACAATAATATAAAAGTAATGTCATACAGGGTTCTCTGGCATAAATGGCAACATTGGCAGACTTAGGGAAACTTGTTGTTAGCAATGTTCTGCTATGGTTCATAGAAAGGAGTTTCAGACAAAAAACTTGTAAAGGAGGTTAAAATGATGTGTGCGGCAGAACTGTTCCTAACACTTTTGGCAACCTGTTATGCCAATCATCCTGCAATAGACTTTATAAACCTATAAGATGGAGTAAAAGCCGAGACAAAGAGTGAGTAGCTATTGGAGCAAGAGCCCTTGGAGCAAGGTATAATAAATAAACGATATATCTGTTTGTGTGGTATTAGCTTAGTTAGATTGGGTTTATATATAATTGTGACTTAGAGTTTATTAGTAATTAATGCAGTAATGGGTTCACTTATTTTTCTTCTGCTTTATGCAGAATGTAAGCAGAGGCAATGCCCTAGGTCCTGAGTGTTCTCCCTCCCCCTTTAGGCCCTTGTACAGTTGAACAGGCTGCACAGGCTATATTCTATGTCTGCCCTTGCTTATTCTCTGCTTCCTAGCCTCAAGGCTCTCCTCTCCGCTTTTCTGGGGTCTCAAGCTATGTTTACCTCTGCAACTCTTCCTCCCCTAAGTTGAGGAGGTGTACAGAAACTCTGCTTGGCATCAGCCGCCGCATCTGTATACTCGTTGCTCCCGCTTAAACAGTTATGCACATGGTATATATATATATATATATATATATATATATATATATATATATATATATATATATATATATAGCACTAGTCAGAGGTACCCTGACTGCCAAGCTCTGACTGGCCCACAAGGAAATAGGGGAATCTCCCGGTGGGCCCATGAACATGGTAGAACTAATGCTGTTTTTTAACTGCATATACATCCTCAGAAGATGCAAAAACATAGAAAAGAGGCAAAAAAACAAGATGCAGAGTGTAGGAAGCATGTACAGTCATTTACAATAGCTGCAGGGTGGACCCCTAAAATAAACTCTACCGGTGGGCCCAGAAACAGATCAACTGGTGGGCCCCTAGGGTCAACTCCACCTGTGGGCCACCCCAATCCGACACTGTTGACTGCCATTAGGAAACGGGATAAAATCCTCTGACCCATTGTGAGACCATATGCAATTGCAGTGGGCCCTAGGTTCCTTCTGATGCATGACAATACCAAGCCTCATGTGGTTGCAATTCCTGCACAATGAAGGCATTGATGCTATGGATTGGCCTGCCCTTTCCCCAGACCTAAATCATATTGAGCATATCTGGAACATCATGTCTCGTTCCATCCACCAACGCCAAGTTGCACCACAGACAGTCCAGGAGTTGATGCTTTAATCCAGGTCTGGGAGGAGATCCCTCAGGAGAACATTGTTGCAACCTCACTTAGAATATGCTGTTCATTTCTGGGCCCCAGTTTATAGAAGAGATGTAATGGAGCTAGAGAGTGTACAAAGACGAGCAACCAAACTGGAGCATCTTAGTTATGAGGAGAGGTTAGTAGAATTGAACTTATTTAGTCTTGAGAAAAGACGGCTTTGGGGGGACATGATTAATTTATATATTTATATAAATGGTCCCTACAAAAAGTATGAGGAAAAATTATTTCAAGTGAAGCCCCCTCAAAAGACAAGGGGACATTCCCTTTGACTAGAGGAAATAGGATTCAATCTCCAGAGGAGAGGAGCGTTCTTCACTGTAAGAACTGAGAATCTGTGGAATAGCCTGCCTGAGGAGCTGGTCACAGCAGGAACTGTAGAAAGTTTCAAGAAAGGCTTAGATACCTACCTGGAACTAAAGAATATTATTGCGTACGTAGCTATGTAAAATTCTGGATCCTGTCTGGTGGAGGCTCTGGGGTCAGAGATAGGTCTCCCCTGGAGCAGATTGGTTCTTGCCTTGTGGGTTTCAGGGCATTAACCAGTGGGGAGGCTGGGCATAATGTCATTGTCTCTCTCCCTTCACCCAAATTTTCCCCACCCTTGGTTGAACTTGATGGACACGTGTCTTTTTCAACCGTACTAACTATGTAACTATGTAACATCTTCTGCCTCATCAGGAGCATGCCAGGTATTATTGAGAGGTTGCACAGGCATGTGGAGGCCACACACTACTGAGCCTCATTTCTTTATCTTGATGCATTTCTACTGAAGTTGGATCAGCCTGAAATTTTATTTTCCACTTTATTTTGAGCATCATTCCAAATTCAGTTCTCCATGGGATATTAATTTAATTTAGTTTTGATTTTCATTGATCATTTTTTTTTGTTTTATTGCTCTTAATGCATTCCACTATTTAATGAATAAAGAATTGCAACCATAGTATTTCATTCATTGAAATCTAGGGTGTGACATTTTAGTGTTCCCTTTATATTTAGTTGAAATAAGTTTACATACACCATATAAAAAGACAGATATGCCTGTTTTTCTCACTATCTGACATGAAATCAGAATAAACCTTACCAGTTTCATGTCAATTAGGATTACCATAATTATTTATATTTACCAAATGCAAGATCTGAGTTAATTAGAGACACACCTGTGGATGTATTATAATGCATCTCAGAATCACTGTTTCTGTGTGTAACATCATGGGAAAGTCTAAAGAAATCAGCCAAGATATCAGGGAGAGAAATGTGGACGTGCACAAGTCTGGATCATCCTTGGGTGCAATTTCAAGATACCTGAAGGTGCCTTGCTCATCTGTACAAACAATTATATGCAAGTACAAACAAGATAGGAATGTCCAACCATTATACCGCTCAGGAAAGAGACAGGTTCTGTGTCTCAGAGATGAACGTGCTTTGGTCCGACATATGCATATCAACCCAAGAACAAAAGCAAAAGACCTTGTGAAGATGCCGGCGGAAGCTGGTAAGATTGTGTCATTATCCACAGTGAAACGAGTACTGTATCAACATGGGCTGAAAGGCCACTCTGCAAGGAAGAAGTCATTACTCCAAATTAAACCTATAAAAGACAGACTAATGTTTGCAAATGCACACAGGAACAAAGACCTACATTTTGGAGACATGTCCTGTGGTCTGATTAAACTAAAATTGAACTGTTTGGCCATAATGATCAAACGCTTGGAGAAAAAAAAGTTTGGAAGTCTAAGAACACCATCCCAACTGTGAAACACGGGGATGGCAGCATCATGTTATGGGGTTGTTTTGCTGCATGAAGGACTGGTGCACTTCACAAAATAGATGGTATCATGAGGAAGAAGATTATGTGGCAATACTGAAGCAACATCTCAAGACATCAGCCACGAAGTCAAAGCTTGGGCGGAAATGGGTCTTCCAAATGAACAATGACCCGCAGCATACTGCCAAACTAGCTCCAAAGTGGCTTAAGGATAACCAAGTCAGTGTTTTGGAGTGGCCATCACCAAGCCCTGTTCTTAATCCTATAAAAAATTTATGGGCAAAGCAGAAAAAGCAGGTGCAAGCAAGGCGACCTACAAACATGGCTCAGTTACACCAGTTCTGTCAGGAGGAATGGGCCAAACTTCCTACCAACTATTGTGATACTGGCATGATATAAAAATACCTTTATATATATATATATATATATATATATATATATATATATATATATATATATATACTGTGTATATATATATATACATACACAGTACAGACCAAAAGTTTGGACACACCTTCTCATTCCAAAGGTTTTCTGTATTTTCATGACTATAAAAATTGTAGATTCATACTGAAGGCATCAAAACTATGAATTAAAGTAGCAATCAAGCAAAATGAGGCGGCACTGTTCCCGTAACCCGGCTCTCAGATACTTTGTTTTCTTCCACGATCAACCATTCACCTGGACATGTCAATGGTGGTGCTCAGCTCTAAACTAGAGAAAGTCCTTTCAATATTCAATGTTAAGAAACAAATATGAGCGGCACTCACCAATCTTCCTTTTTCTTTCACCTTTATTTCAGTAAGACATCGGGAAACAAGCACATACAATGGCCATTGTATGTGCTTGTTTCCCGATGTCTTACTGAAATAAAGGTGAGAGAAAAAGGAAGATTGGTGAGTGCCGCTCATATTTGTTTCTTAACATTGAAAACTATGAATTAACACATGTGGAATTGTATACTTAACAAAAAAGTGTGAAACAAATTAAAATATGTCTTATATTCTAGGTTCTTCAAAGTAGCCACCTTTTGCTTTGATTACTGCTTTGCACACTCTTGGCATTCTCTTGAAAAGCTTCAAGAGGTAGTCACTTGAAATGGTTTTCACTTCACAGGTGTGCCCTGTCAGGTTTAATAAGTGGGATTTCTTGCCTTATAAATGGGGTTGGGACCATCAGTTGTGTTGTTCAGAAGTCAGGTGGATACACAGCTGATAGTCCTACTGAATGGACTGTTAGAATGTGTATTATGGCAAGAAAAAAGCAGCTAAGTAAAGAAAAACTAGTGGCCATCATTACTTTAAGAAATGAAGATCAGTCAGTCCGAAAAATTGGGAAAACTTTGAAAGTGTCCCCAAAGGCAGTGGCAAAAACCATCAAGCGCTACAAAGAAACTGGCTCACATGAGGCCTGCCCCAGGAAAGGAAGACCAAGAGTCACCTCTGCTACGGAGGATAAGTTCCTCAGAAATCGCAGGTTAACAGCAGCTCAGATTAGAGACCAGGTCAATGCCACACAGAGTTCTAGCAGCAGACACATCTCTACAATAACTGTTAAGAGGAGACTGTGTGCAGCAGGCCTTCATGGTAAAATAGATGCTAGGAAACCACTGCTAAGGACAGGCAACAAGCAGAAGAGACTTGTTTGGGCTAAAGAACACAAGGAATGGACATTAGACCAGTGGAAATCTGTGCTTTGGTTTGATGAGTCCAAATATGAGATCTTTGGTTCCAACCACCGTGTCTTTGTGCGACGCAGAAAAGGTGAACAAATGGACTCTACATGCCTGGTTCCGATCGTGAAGCATGGAGGAGGAGGTGTGATGGTGTGGGGGTGCTTTGCTGGTGACACTGTTGGGCATTTATTCAAAATTGAAGGAATACTGAACTAGCATGGTTACCACAGCATCTTGCAGCGGCATGCTATTCCATCCGGTTTGCGTTTAGTTGGACCATCATTTATTTTTCAACAGGACAATGACCCCAAACACACCTCCAGACTGTGTAAGGGCTATTTGACCAAGAAGGAGAGTGATGGGGTGCTACGCCAGATGACCTGGCCTCCACAGTCACCAGACCTGAACCCAATCGAGATGGTTTGGGGTGAGCTGAATCGCAGAGTGAAGGCAAAAGGGCCAACAAGTGCTAAGCATCTCTGGGAACACCTTCAAGACTGATGGAAGACCATTTCAGGTGACTACCTCTTGAAGCTCACCAAGAGAATGCCAGAAGTGTGCAAAGCAGTAATCAAAGCAAAGGCTGGCTACTGTGAAGAACCTAGAAGATAAGACATATTTTCAGTTGTTTCACACTTTTTTGTTAAGTATATAATTCCACATGTGTTAATTCATAGTTTTGATGCCTTCAGTGTGAATCTACAATTTTTATAGTCATGAAAATACAGAAAACTCTTGGAATGAGAAGGTGTGTCCAAACTTTTGGTCTGTACTGTATATATATATATATAATTAATATATATATATATATATATATATAGTTATATATATATAATATATATATATATATATATATATATATATATATATATATATATATATAATTGAGAAAAATCCACGGCACTCCAAAGATTTACAGCAAAAGGTGATTTATTCTCCCATGCTACAGAAGCGACGTTTCAGCTCTCTCACAGAGCCTTTGTCAAGCAATATATATATTGTAGGCGGTAGCTCAAATGGTAGTCCCAGATAAAGCAGACTGGTAGGCCAAGGCTCAGGGATAACACACGTGGTTTATTTTTAACCAAACATCAACAGGAGGTAAATCTTTACAAGGGTATCAACACAAAACAGCAGCTTAATTCAGCTTTAAAACAGTTGCATAAAAGTCCTCCGCCAGTGCTTGGCGGTCTCACCCGTTGGACGCTTTGGTAGTGGATCCAATCCTCCTTGAAATGGCAGAGCACACTGAACACCTCCAGCAGAGCTCTTTCCTCTACAGACTGACACACACCTCAGTCTTGGAACCACACCCTGTCTCTCACTAGCTCCAGGCTCTTACAGGCCTGGTAAAGCCTGGACCTGGAGTGTGGGAATGGCCGTCCCACCCATCTCTTCGGCCATTCCAGTAAAAGACGGACCCGAGTCAGCCGCTTAAGGCAGCTGTTCTATACTAATAAAATAGCTGTCAGCAACCAAGTGCTTACTGACACAAAATATACCTTGGCTTTTACTTCACCGATGCCAGGGACATCGGTGACACATACCGCCCAACCACAATAGTGCTTTTTGCCCTTTTACAATATATATATATATATATATTTATTTATTTTTTATTTATTTTTTTTTTTTTTTTTGTTAGGTCAATTAGGATTATCAAAATTATTTCTTTATATGTACAGTATGTGTTCTTGTTACTGCCAAGCATAAGTGCCTTTTCGAAATAAAGCATTCTTGAACTCAGCATTGAACGTGTACATTTCTTGCTGTGCCATCTTCTCTAGCAAGGCAGTCATCACTGAATCCTTTGCCTTATCAACTAACGCACGTATGGGTTAGCTTTCCATATAACAGCACACCAATTTAACCCTCTTTTGAACTTAACTCTATAATGTGCATATGCTCTATTTGTGTTATTTTTGGAAAGACAACCCCTTTATGTTTTTTAAAAAAATTAGTTGTATATTTGTGAGTGCTAAAAAGGTCAATGTGCTAAAATGTGTTTTGGCTCTTTATGATTCTGGATTACAATTCTGAAATCAAATGTAACTCTGTGTGTAACAACATTATCTAAAAGAATGACAATTGTCCATCTGAATTATTTGTGCTGTGAGTAAAGCCTGTCAAGACCTTAAGCTATTGTCTTTGTAAATCCTTTCCTGCACCATACGCACCACACCTATCACTCCAACACCACCAGCATCAGGTCTCATCATCCGCATACCTGTACATACCTGCCCTGGTTCAAGTGACACTTACTAGTGGTATCTTACAGGACATACAGCAGTGGTCAAAATACGCATATTGTGAAATACCATACCAAAAAATAATTTGGTCCCACATCTGGTAGGTACAGCCAAAGTTCCACAGCAGGGCCATTTTTAGCTGAAGTCGCACTCAGAGGAAGGAGAAATCACCCCCCCACACATATTTACATGACGTCCCGCTATTAACCAGTTCCTGACTGTGCATCCCCTTTACCCTCGTTTCTGACCACACCATATCCATTTTCTTTAGTACATACAGGTATTAAAGCTATAACTCTTTCTCACACTCATTTAGTGGAAGATCTCTCCTTGAGGAGATTACCGAACGAACGGCTTGTAAAGTTATGTTTTGCCTTTTCGCCCTCTACTAAGCATCTGCATATCACAACGCATCATGGGAAAGGGGCTGAGAAGCCCAAAGCGCCCTCTGTTGGATGTAACAATTCCTCAATTTGCTCTTGACCCACAGGGTCTTAAGAAAGCAAAAAGGATTTTAGCCAAGCCAGTATCTCTCATCTGCAGACAACGCTGTTTCGGGATTTTTGTTCCTCGTCAGTGCAGCGCTGAGCGCTACTAGCTGGCTGTGTGGTAGGCATTGAGTGGCTCAGAAAGTGGAAGATCTCTCCTTGAGGAGAGCACCGAACGAACGGCTTGAAGAGTTATGTTTTGCCTTTTCGCCCTCTACTAAGCATCTGCATATCACACTCATTTAGTCAACTAATTTTGACAACTTTATTTTGTGATAAGTAAGGCTTTATTTTTTCGTAACTTTTACATTACATTTTTTTTATAATATTGGTAAGAAAAATTAAAAAGTCTGTTTTTCAGTTTTATTGTATGATATTTAGCAGCAAAAGTGGCTCAAAAATAAGTTCTGTAATTGTGTCTCTTCCATCACGAATGTTTATTAATAGGTAAGAGTTGTCAGGGTAGGGGCTAAAAGTTGCAGTTTGAACTGTCATTATTCTTTTGCTTTTTTTAATTTATTTAATTTAATTTACATATTGTGACCCCATAAGGTAAAAAAAGACCTTTGTGGGGCAGTTTTATATTACAATTTTGTTTGCTGATTCTGCCTGTAATGGGCTGAAATAATAGCCCCAGTCACAGGGCAAATACAACATCCAACACTAATTTCAAATCTTATCTGGGTCTGTTAGGACCAAGCAGCTTCTGCAGTCCCCGAGCTCAGTGGTCACCTCCCCCCACACCCCATGGCTGGATGCTTCCTGCTATTCTGTATAAACAGTGCTCATTGAGCACTTCATATACAATGATCTAGAAGTCAGGGACAGTAATAAATCATCCCTGCCTTCTTGCTGTAGAGCCTGGTTGCTACCGATAGCCAACTCTCCCAACATGCAACTCCATAGTTAGTGAAAACAGCCAAGTAAGAGTTAGATGACGACTGCCAGACCTGTACAGTCAATGGGCAGTAGGCATCACTATGCGCTGTGAATGCGCACACCATCTCTCAAGGCAATCAATTGCCCAACCTACCCGCCTATAGAAATGGCGAGGCTCCTCATTTCGCTTCACTGGTTCCAAATCTGGAACGACCAGTTAAAATGTTTGAAGGCATGGCAGCTTTGCGTTCTTATTATGAAAAATCTACCGCTTTTATGAGCCCTTTTCTCCCAAAATATATTTTGTATGTAATATCCTTCACCAGTTACCTTAGTATTTCAAATAGAATTAGCATCCTTTTAACACCAGCAAACATTATGCCAAAGTCAAGACCAGAGGTTGTTTCCGTCAGCGATGCCTATATGTGCCATATGGCTGCTTTTCCATCATTTCCATAACCATTTTTTTAAAATAAATGTTTATTGTGAGTGATCAAGAAATGAGATACAGCAACATTCTTACTAATGATACTGCTGGCTGCCATGTCATCCCATGCTGAGATCCTAGTCAGGTTTTACTGTACACCCACAAAAATTCAGAATGTTTTGATGGTTGCATTTAAAAACCACAGTGTTACAGTATATGTGTGAGACAGGATCATCGTGGAGCCGTGTGTATTATATCTAACTGAAAAATATATGTTCATGCAAAGCTCTGTATACATGACGACATGTGACTCCAATTATATCATGGGCAACTTATGCTTTCCTTGTGGTTTGCTGAAAATAGGATAAACTGCTCCAAAAATTTAATCGAAAATGAACAATAATAATAGGATATTATTGTTATTTACTGTTATATAATCTCTAAGCAGGATCAGTTCTAGGAACCATCACTTACAGGGGACAGAGCTTGACATGGGATAGGTATGACTATTATATTGACCCTAAAACAAAAACACATTTTAGACAATGGAGTAGCCTCTAGTCAATTTTTTTCCAACATGACCTTTACAATTTACTGGTCAGTACATTCTCCACATCTGCTATGCACATCCAACTTCTTAAAGTACATATTTCTCTTGAATTAATCTACATTTTCATAAATTTACAGGAGAACAAGATTTTTAGTTTGCTGACAGTTGTTTGTTACTGTCAAAGTTATCAAGAAGGTGCATGCTTCCTAAAACATTTGGGGTGACATGTATGAAATTTGCCGTTTAAATGCCAAATTTCATACGCATAATATTAATCTAGAAGGTGCCCGATTTATGAACCCGCTCTACAGGGGGTCATAAGTCAGGCGCAATCTAGCACAGAAATGACAATTCTGGCTCAGGTAAACCACTTTGAAAGTGATATACTTGTTCCAGCAGTAATGCACCAAAAATGCCGCAGCGAAGCTATAAATCTATAGCTTCTCTACAGTTCTAGTGCACCCTGCCTCCCGTACGCCCCCCGAAATCAGGCGCATTACAATGTGCCGCTTGTGCTCTGTAATGCGCATCATAATGGCGTGTGGGTTCATTTAAAAATGTAGCGAACCGGGCTGTACCTGATATTGGGCTGAAAAGACGGCAGATATCTGGCACAGCCCCATTCACACATGCCGCCATTGGTGTAGCATACAATACACTTCTTTTTCTTAAAGGGGTTGTCTCGCTACAAAGAATAGCTTTCAAAATGTAGGGAACACTAAATAAAGACATTTTCCAAATACATTGCTTTGTTCATTTTTTTTTTAAGGAGCTACAAATGATTTTATCACCTTCCTAGCTCTATTTGGTTCCACCAGTGACCGAACCTGTTTACTTCTTTTCCCCTGCTGTTTGTTCTATGTGATAGCAGGGAGTGAGGTCATCACACAGGTCACTGCAATGTAATGCGCATAGAAATGCCATAGCAAAGCTTTATATATGTAACTTCGCTACGGTTCTAGTGCGCCCCGCGTCCTGCCTTTAAAAATGTATGAACGGGGCTGCGTCTGATATCGGCTGAAAAGATGCCAGATATCCGGCGCAGCCCCATTCATACATGTCGCCCTAAGTATTTATTTTTATTTTATTATTTGTTTTATTTTTTAAGTGATTTTTTTTTAGTTATTTATTTAGTAGATGGTTAAATATTTTTTAATTAGTTTTTTTCCTTTTTTTGGTGTATTTTTTCTTTTTACTTTTGTATGCCTGTGAAAGGCTGCCAATAAAACTGGAGCCTAGGAGGATTTCCCTTTTGACTGGGAGTCTCCCGGACAATTTAAGATAATTGGAAAGTATGAGTTACTTAAAGGGGTTTTCTCACCACAAAGATTAGCTTTCAAGATGTAGGGAATGGTAAGACTTTTTCCAAATACACTGCACTACTCATATTGCTCGGTTCAGGATATAAGATAAATATTATCTGCTCTGAGTGCACACAAGTTTCTCTGGTTAACGTCCTGCTCTTCTTTCTCCTGAATCGACAGAGAGGAGGGTGTGACGTCACCATGGTCTAACAGAGCAGACTGGACATAGCAGTCATTATGTGTAACAAGATTAGATAAATTACCTTTTAAAAGCACCTGTATTCACTCCTTGGAGGTTTGTAGCTTTTGTTTAGTACAGAATAAATCTTCTGCACTTATGCCAATGTAACCTCAGCTACTTACAGAGGAGCATAAAGGGTTGTTTCAACAAACTGTTTTTCGGAGCCACAGGCAACTTCATCCTCCCTCGTTATTTACTGGTTAGACTATGGGTGGTTCTATAGCAGTGATCAGCATATCAGCTTCAGGAGATTTAATCTATAGTACAGCTCAAATTAAACAATGAAAGCAATTAGTCTCTTTTGTTTGTTAGATATAACACATTATATTCTGAAGCTGCCTGTGTCCTGTATGCCAAACTGTTGTGATGTCACTCCTGCTATCAGATAAGACACAGAGCAGAGTGAGAAGGGGAGAGCAGGACGGTAACCAGAGAAACCTGTGTGCACTCAGAGTTGATAAAATCTATTTTACCTCCTTAACAGGGAAAAATCAAAAGAGGAATGCATTTGGAAAAAAAGTATTGGTTTAATGTTCCCTATATACTGAAAGATAATCTTTGTAGTGAGACAACCCCTTTAATATTCTAATTACTGCTATAGAATGATCTACAGCCTAACCAGACAGTGTGAATCTGAAGCTGTCTGTGGCTCTGTGAAACAGCATGGTGATGAAAGCCACTTTAGGTCTCTGGCAGAAGTTAAAATGTTCATGTCAGATGTAGAGAGTTGATCAGAGATACTGTTATTAAAGCAATCATATCATTCCAAAAACTGTCCAGCAAATGCGCACTGCAGAAGAAACTCCTGATGTCATACAGTCACTATTAAAGAATCTGTCTAAAAAATCTACTGACTGCATCTCCTGCAAAATGTTGAGCCAACAGTTAAATACATTGTTTTTCCTTGGCTGAAATTGAGTGTTTTAGCTTAAAGAAATCTTTTGGTCTGGCAAATATATATACTGCACTCCAAATTATTATGTAAATTTGATTCACGTGTCATTAAGATTTCATGTTGGGTATTTCAATTAAACTCATTGATGATATTGTGTCTCATGGCTCCTTGGATCAGTGAAATTAACCTCAAACACCTGTGATCCATAGTTTGCCTGGTGTGCCCAATTAACCCCTTAAGGACCTTGTATTTTATTTGGTTGACACGTTTGTTTTTTCATCCTCGCCTTCCAAGAGCCATAACTTTTTTATTTTGCCACTTACCTAGAGAAATGAGGGTTTTTATTTTGCGAGACAGGATACATTTTCAAATGGTAGTATTCACTGTACTATAGAATATAATGGGAAACCGCAAAAAAATTCTAAGTGGGACAAAGGTGAAAATAACGTACTTGCACCATGTTTGCGGGGTTTTTTTAGGGCATTCACTCTCTGGTATAAATGATGTGTTCTCTGTATTCGGCAGGTTGATACAATTCCAGCAACACCAAACATGTAAGGTTTTCATTATGTTTTGGTACTGTAAAAAAAATCAAAAGATCTTTGATTTTTTTAAATTTGCTCCACGGCAACCAATACCTTTATTGTACTAGGACCTATTGAAATGAGTGAGGGCGCATTTTTTGCTGGCTTAAATTTACTTTTTATTGGTACCAGTTTGGAATACATGCAACTTTTTAATAAATTTTTCCAATAGAGGACGTGAAATTACCAAAAGAAATGCAATTTTGGCATTTGTAATTTTTTTTCTTCTATGGTGTTCAGCATACGGGATAAATTGTGTTATATTTTAGTAGATCAGCAATTTTCAGACATGCCAATACCAAATATGTGTAACTTTTTTATTTTTTATTTTTTTTTATTTGTAAAATGGGAAAAGGGGGTGATTTTTTTTTTTTTTTTTACACATTAAAATTACAATGCATTAGGGTGTAGAAAGATGGTGGTTTTTCTACTTCCTGCCTGAGGTAGGAAGTAGTAAAACATAAAACATGGCATCAATGGAAGCCTTCACAAGGCTTCCAGCTGCCATGTTAACTGATCGTAACCCCACAATTTCGCTGCGGGGGCTCCGATCGGAGTGAGGAATGGTGCGCGGCACCATTTCTCACTCATTTAAACATGGCCGCGGCATCAAATGAGTTGCTGTAACCGCTGCATGTTAGTTACAAATAGCTGGCCATGTAGCAAGTTCACGCCGCAATTCCACTACAAAGCCCCTTAGCGACTCTGGGAATAACTCATATGTCCAGGGTTGTTAAAGGGTTAAAGTAAACCTCCTTAAGAAGAAAGTTCCACATTATTAAGCAGCCGGTGTTTTCTAGCAACATGGGAATGAAAACAGGTCTGCTGCCATAAAGCATCAAAAAGTACAATGCCTTGGACAAGGTTTGAGAACATTAGTTATTTCACCAAAACTTAAATGTGATCATTGCATTGTCAAGAGATTTGTGACTGATTCTGAAGACAAATGGATTTGTGCAGATAAAGGCAGAATGAGGAATGTTTCTGCCAGACAAATTAATTAAATTCAGAGAGTAGCTATCCAAAAACCATTACGAAGCAGAAAACAGGTACTTGAAGCTGTTGCTGCCGGTGGAGCCCTGCAAACCTCAAGGTGTAGGATCCTCCAGAGGCTTGCAATTGTCCATAAACCTACTATTCGCCCACACATACATGAAGACTCATTTCGAAACAGTATTGTTTACTGATGAGTGCTGTACAACCCTGGATGGTCATGTGGATGGAGTAGTGGATGGTTGTTAGATGGGCACCATGCTCCATAAAGGCTGCAATGTCAGCAGGGAGGTAGTGGAGTCATGTTTTGGGCCGGAATCATGGAGAGAAAGCTGGTTGGTCCCTTTAGGGTCCATGAAGGTATGAAAATTACCTTTGCAAAGTATAAAGAGTTTCTGACTGACCAATTTCTTCTATGGTACATAAAGAAGAAGCAAAATCATCTATATGTATGAAAATAGACCATCTCATGATGCAAATAAGACCTTAAAGTCATTAGCTGTTATGGGAATAAAAGAAGAGAAGTTCAGTGTGTGGTCTCAATCCTTCCCATACCTTAACCCAAACCTCTGGACTATCCTCAAAGAAAAGATCTATGACGACAGGAGGCAGTTCACAACTCTGGGATGCTGTTCTGACATCCATCAAAGAAATTTAAGCAAAAACTCACAAACAACTCACAAGTTCAATAGATGCAAGAATTGTGATATCAGAGAAGAGGTCCTGGTGCAAAACTCCAGTTCAGACCTCCTTAGCTGCAGCAGGATGCAGAAAACTCTTTATTCTTAAAGAGATTGTCAAATAGAAGATAATTCATTTGAAATTGGGCCCGAGGGCAAAAAAAAATAAAACAAGTTATACAACCAAAGCGTGTGACCTCCCCACCCCCACCCTGCTCCTACATTTTTAATTCCCATCCAGAAAAAAAAAATCTTTGTCGGGTGAACAAGAAGCAAAATGCAATTGAGCCTTTGTTTAATTGACTTGCTATCAGTATTCTGCCATTCAGTACATATACAATGGCCAAAAAATACCACCATATTATCATTTTATTTTTCATTGGAGCTGCTTGTATCTTCTATTACAAGTTGTATCACTATATAATAACAAATACCATCATAATATTATTGAATAAGCTAGTATACCAAGACTAATATTACCAATAACAAAAATATACAAAGACCAATAATACCCCACATGTCACTACCATATAGTGACTAATACTCCCATACTGTTGTAATGGAGGAGTGGATCCGCTGGGCCAACGCAAGCGGTGATAGCTAAGCCACGCCAGGGAACGGAATCTAAGTAGCCCCCGGTTTTCACCAGAGCCCGCAAAGTGGGATGGCTTTGCTGCGGCGTGAGGCTATCAGATGGTTACCCTAAACGTGACTTGCTTGGGGATGGCGGCCAGGGTACAGCGTGGGTAAAAAATGTAATCCAAAGGCGTAGTGGGGGGACAGGCAGAAGGTCAGGGCAGGCAGCAGAGGTTCGTGGTCAGAGGCAGGCGGGGACGGTCAGGGCAGGCGGCAAAAGGCAAGGTCAGGAAACGTGCGGACGGACTGGTACACGGTAATCAGACGGAACAGCAATACTCTCTAGAACTAGGTAAGACACCAACAGACGGGCAGGAAGTACTGGGGGCGGATACCTTTAAATAAAACCCAGCGGCCCGATATGACCAATTATGGGACACGGGCCCCTTTAAATTTAGAGAAGCCGGCGCGCGCACGCCTTTAGCGGCGGCCACGCGCACGACGGCCGGGACAGGCAGGAGCGGCGTTCACCGGAGAGCGGCCGGGTAAGAGAGGTGGCGCCGAGGCAGCAGAGGGGTGGTCGCGGGCCACCGCGCCGGACCCCCGCGAGCGGGGGGGGATGGTCGCGGGGGTCAGCGGAGCCCGCGACCCCCGTGACAACTGTTACTGACCAGAACAATATACCAAGACTAATAATATCAATAACAACAATATACATGGACCAAATAATACCACCACACCATGACCACATATCACCACCATAAAGAGACTGAATAAAATCATTGAACTGTTACTGAATATAAACTTACCCCAAGATCACTATTACCACCATACAGTGCTTATACACTCACCCGGGCCCCTTTATTAAGTACACCTGTCCAACTGCCCCGTTAACCCCTTAAATTTTTAATCAGCCAATCACATGGCGGCAACTCAGTGCATTTAGGCATGTAGCATGGTCAAGACAATCTCCTGCAGTTTTAAACCGAGCATCAGTTGGGGAAGAAAGGTGATTTGAGTGCCTTGAACGTGGCATGGTTGTTGGTTGCCAGAAGGGCTGGTCTGAGTATTTCGAACTGCTGAAACTCTGGGGTTTTCACGCACAACCATCTCTAGGGTTTACAGAGGGAAAGGTCCGAAAAAGAAAAAACATCCAGTGAGCGGCAATCCTTTTTGGGCGGAAATGCCTTGTTGATGCCAGAGGTCAAAGGAGAATGGGCAGACTGGTTCGAGCTGATAGAAAGGCAACAGTGACCCAAAAAGCCCCCGTTACAACCAAGGTAGGCAGAAGAGCATCTCTGAACGCACAGTATGGGGAACTTTGAGGCAGATGGGCTACAGCAGCAGAAGACCACACCGGGTGCCCACTCCTTTCAGCTAAGAACAGGAAACTGAGGCTCCAAATTTTCCCCAAACTCATCGAAATTGGACGTAGAAGATTGGAAAAAAAACGTTGCTGGTCTGCTGAGTCTCGTTTTTTGCTGCGGACATTCGGATTGGTTGGGTCCGGAATTTGGCGTCAACAACATGAAAGCATGAATCCATCCTGCCCTTGTATCAAAAGGTTCAGGCTGGGGGTGGGGTGGTGTCATTTGGTGTGGGGAATATTTCTTGGCACTCTTTGGGCCCCTTGGTACCAATTGAGCATCGTTTTTTCAACCACCTTGTGGAATCTATGCCACGAAGAATTGAGGCAGTTCTGAAGGCAAAAGGGGGTCCAACCCGTTACTAGCATGGTGTACCTAATAAAGTGGCCGGTGAGTGTAAAGTGGTAGATAGCAGTGTATGCAGGCATTCTGCAGATATATAAGTTACTACAGTGCAGCTACATACAATGATTCACAGGTGACGTTTTCTCTGATGAGTCATTCTCTTTTGCATTTTTTTCTCCGTGCTGTCCAGACCGCCATGACAACTTCTCTCGACCACAACTTGTCTCTGCAGAATTTACCTTGCAAACATGTTAGACTCCTCACTTTTGCAGCACTTGCACTTCCCTACCAATTGCTACACCTGTACAAACTCCCCATCCATAGCTCCCCAAATGGTAATAATGTCCTCTTGCTGCCACTCACAGTAACTGTATCCCAAAGAGTTAAATTGCCCCAGACAATTAAAGGACCCCCATTTTTGCCACCAGTAAGTAGGCAAACACTCCATGTAGTAGGCAACCCCCCAATTCAGGTAGGTATATAGGAAGACAATCCTATTAGACAGGTTAGATCCTTAAACATGGTCAGAGGAGTAGCATACTCTGTCTATTAAGGAGGTAAAGTACCCTTTGGCATAAAGGTATGTAATACCTCATTAGGTAGGCAAGCCCTCCATTAGGAATATAGGCATGTATGCCCCCTTTCGGAAGATAAGTCCCTTATTACATAGGTAGATAGGCAGGCAGGTAGGCACCCATGAGGTAGCTATACAGGCCCCTCAGTATTTAGGTAAGTATAAGGGTCTCCCACAGTAGGTATAGGTATTTAGATTCACTCAGAATGTAGGTAAATAGACCCCCTTAGTAAGTTTACAGATTCACTCAGTAGATGGTAGTAGATAGGCAGGTTTGTCTATAGGGTCCTCTCAGTAGTTAAGTATTTAGGGCCCTTCAGTAGGTAGGTATGTAGATATAAAGGGTCTCCCAGTAGGTTATTCAGTATATAGGCACCCCTCAATAAGTAGATTAGTATGTAGAGTTCTCTCCAGTAGGTTGGTAGGTACATAGGCTACCTATTAGGAGGGTAGATAGGTATATAGGACTCCCCATTGTATAGTTTCCACAAGTCGGTAGGTAGATAGATACTGTATATATGGCCCCTGACTATATTGTTTCCCCCAGTAGGTAGGTAGGTATACAGGCCCCCCCCCCACTATATTGTTTCCCCCATTGGGAAGTTAGGTATACCGGGCCCCACACAACCAAATATTCCCCGATAGGTAGATCGGAATACAGGCCACAACACCGTGATCCCCAGTAGGGATACAAGGCATCCCACTATATAGTTTCCTCCAGTATGAAGGTAAGTATACATGGCCCCTCCACTATATCGCTTCCTCAAGTAAGTAGGTAGGTATGCAAGGCTTTCCAGTATATAGTTTATACACGGCCCCCTATTCAAAATAAAAATAAAAAAATACCTCTCCCTGTTCCCCCTCCAAACACTTCCTTAAATCATTACTTGAAAACATTACTTCCTGTGTCTACTAGGCTCTAAACCTAGCCATACGCTTAGGGCCTAGTAAAGGCAGAGGCGCAATGACATCTTTATAGTGTGCTGCCTCCAGGGGGCTAACCCTCCGGGAGCTCCAGCTGCTGCATGCACCATGCAGGCTGTGACTGCAATCACTGCATCGCTGGGTCTATGCGACCCAACAATGCAGCTGTGTCGCTGGTGTTGGGCTGGCTCAGGGCACCGGTCGCAAGTGCAACTGCTGCGAGCCCTGTAGCTACACCACTGCTATGTATAGCTGTGGTTAATGAATCCCTTATCAAATATTTGCCAAGCAGCTCCATTTTCCATCCGTTGCTGAGCCAAATAGGCCTGCAGGAACAGTCTCTAAACTGTAGTAAAAGCAATTCTATCATTGTTTCTTCTTTAGAAATAGTTTTCCATTGTCCGAGAAAAGCAACTCTGTAAATGTTTCATGCAATGATGTCATAGAATATGATGACAACTATATATGAAAAGAGGTACTGCTATTCTCTTCTGTTCTACAGTACCATTGGTGAAGGGAATTTTATCTGAAATCAATTGAATATTTTCTAAATAATGTCTTAATCCAATTACTGTTTCATGCGTGTGACATTTCAATTTTATTCTATAGGAAACTATGATATCATGTTTATTTTACTGTTACTATCACTTTGTGTTTAATGAGTCATAGTAAGTTTAGTGCTATATGTCAAAGAAGAAAAGTTGTGAACTTTCTATAATGAATAAGGGGTGGAGGAGTAAATGTTAGGCAAGTAAATACATTGATAGACAGACTATGGTTACTGTTTAAATATGCTTTCTTTCCTTTTGTTGAGTATTTTCAATTGTGTTGGGTTATATTTTCTTATAGCTAATATCCAAAGTAACCGCTGTGTGCAACAGCAGCAAGATAGGCCGGGAGTGATTCAATAAGGCTGTCACACGCATCTGGAGCCATGTTGACGGCAAACACGATGATAAAGGGGGTCCCACAGATGCTTAACTGGGTTCAAGTCTGGGGAATTAGGGATCTATGGTAGTACTTACAAGTCTTGGTTGTGGTTTTCCAATCAATTTCAGACATTTTTAGCCATGTGAAATATTGCATTATCTTGGTGGAAGATTCCATTTGCCCCAGGAAAGACAATAAGCATGTATGGGAGTTTGTGATCTGTTACAATTGATTTATACCCAAATCGGTTGAGGGAGCCTTCCACATTCCACAGAACATAGCACTGCCACCCTTAGCTTGTATTTTTCCAGCAGTGGTTGCAGGGTGTTTGTTCTCTGATGTTTCTTGCCTGACATGCCAATGTCCATCTGTTTTAAAAATCTCCCCTTTTCGAAACTCTGATAAATTGCCCTCTTTTACACAAGGGATATGTGTGCAGACAGCCTATCAAACACCTCTAATATCCACGGAGCCATCTCACCATGTGTGACTTCCTTCATGAGCTACATGCTGCTGATGTTGAAAGTTGTAATTGGTTGCAGAAAATGTGAACCCAATATAACTGACAAAATTACATATCAAGAAGGAGTTGTTTGAATAGAATAAAACTTTATAAGTGTGAACGTTATGATGATAATTTTAAGTGATCACAATATTACGGCCAAAGGATAAATTTATTAAAATTTATTAAAAGGAGACTCTAGTGCCCTGTTGTGCCACCTCTATCCTGGATAAAGGATGAAATATGAATGGGCATAGAGACATTTAGGGCGACATGTATAATTTTTGGTGCCCAAGCGCCAATTTTATTGCGTGTATTAGTAGCATAGAATGCGGCTGAATCTATGAACCTGTTCTACTGCAGGTCATAGATTTAATGCTGTCTAGCTACAAAGCAACAACTCAGCCTCGGGCTCACTTTTAAAATGGTCTACCTGTTCCAGCAGTAATGTGCTGAAGACATAAATGTGTAGAATCATACGGTTGTGGTGTGACAGAATGCCCCTGCATCTTTTGCACATTACAAAGTGCTGCAGGGAAAAAGGGGGGAAGAGAGAAATAGAAAAGGAGGGAGGAAACATGGAGACTCGGCTATACTCAATCTGGATAAAGAGAGGCCAGTTGAAAGTAATGGAAGGCTATCTAGTGTAGAAGTTAAAGAAAAACTACATATTAGTATATCAATGATGAATGCTATGAGAAGGCAAAAGAAAGAAATTAAGTCAGAAATAAAGAAAAAAGACAAAAAGAAATAAAAAAAATTTTATTTTAACAAAAAATTGGGGTAAATAACGACACGTCAAAAAGTGGTAAAAACTTGTAAATTTTAATAAACAAAAAGCATTTTTGATGCAATCGGAAAATTTAGGGGAACGAAATTTTTATTAATGATTCGTCTATAGGGTTCCCAAAGGGGTTGGATATCGTATTTTTTTCAGAAATGTTGGAAAAGGGGCGGGTTTCCAAAACCCTTCTGGGAAACTGAAACATGTTCGATAACCTGGAAACGAACGTGTGCTGGTGAATGATTGCATTTATTAAAGTGGGCTGGGAAAGGTAGAAGAAGTTCCTGACAGGGAATGGTCGACTTGTGTTTTGATATACAGTTTTTAAGGGGGTTAAAGTATTTTGCCCCAAAACTTTTCCAAGACCGCAAGGACTTTTTTAAGGGAGATATTTTGCAAAATTTTTGTAAAACAACTTTGTATAGAAATAAATTGGATGGGTTGGGGCCCAAAATTCATTTTGTTTAGGGTTTTCATGTTATGTTTATTTTTTGAAATTTGTTTAATATTTTTAACTTTGGTTTGTTTTTGCTCCAAACCCTGGCCCTTTTTTGTAATTGCTTGTAAGGGTTTTATTTTGGGATTTTTTATTTTTTTAAAGAGTTGGGGAAAAATTTGGGTTTTCTAAAGTTTTTGGAATTTTTTTTAGAATTTCGGGAAAAACCCCTTCGGTTCTGAACGAATTTTCCCGAATTTTGGGGGGGAAATTTTTTCCTTTTTTTTTTTTTTTGGGTTTCGGAGTTGGGGCTTTTCTTTGAAAAAATTTGGGCTGCGAACAATTGGGTTAAAGGGGGCAAAGAACTCTGTGGGGGAAGGGGGCCCTACCTGCATGCTTTGCAAGATAACCCCAATCAAAAGACCGGCGGGATTCTGTGACGTCACCGAACAAATTAATTCCCCGGGCGCGACGGGGAGTTTCCACTCCTCTCCTGAAATGATCGGGGAAGGTGCTCCCCCTGGGGGCGTTTTGTTACTGAAGAACGATTTTTTTCCAGCAAATTTTTGGGGGGGTGTCTCGGTTGTCTAAGGACGCTTTTGTTCTTTTTCCAAATTTTTTTGGGAAATTGGTTTTTCCTGAAACCCCAGTGTGCGTCCACGCAGTTGGATTACTTTTAAAATTCCTATTGCCCCACAGAACTTTGGAAAGAAAAGGAGGGAATTTTAAGCCATTTCCGGGTTTTTATTAATTTAAAGGGAAACAGGGTTTTTACTTTAAAAATTTACCACTTCCTTTTTTGGCTGCTCAATTCTTTGGCGAAATTTTTACATCCGGGGGAAAATTAAAAGCGTTTTTTTTTTCACTGTGGTGACTAAAAGAAAACCCGTCATTTTCACCCCCAAATTATATACTTTTTCCCTGTACCCCAAATTTAAAAAGAAAAAGGTTAAAAAACAATTTTATCTTTTGGTTGTTTTGGCGAAAAAAAAACACCTTTTTTAAACACCTACAAGCTCTTTAGTTTGTGGTGGCTCAATTTTTTGGGCGAAAATTTACATCCGGGGGTTTTAATTTTAAGGGTTTTTTTTTCGCTTTTTGGTTTTTCCCAAGAAACCCCCTTTTTCACACCCAAATTTATAAAATTTCCCCTTTTTCCCCTAATTCAAAAGAAAAGGGTTTAAAATTTTAAAAATTTTTTTTTTGTTGTTGTGGGGGCCCGTTTTTTTAATATTTAAACTTTTTTTCCGGGGGAAAAAATTTGTAAATTTTTTCCGCAAAACAAAGCTTTAAACTTTTTTTTTTTGGGGTTTCCAATTCCCTTTTTTTTGGGGGCTAATTTTTAAACATCCGGGGGGTTAATTAAACGTTGTTTTTCAGCTGGGGTTTGACTCCAAGAAACCGTTTTTTCCCCCTTTCCCGCCTAAAAAAAAATTTTAATTTTTTTCTTTTTTGGGGTTTTTAATTTCCCCCTTTTAAAAGCAAAACGGTTTTTTTTTAAATTACCAATTTTTTAATTCTTTTTTTGTGGGGGGGAAAATTATTTTTTCCTTAAACCGGGCTTTTTTTTTTAAAAAAAAAGGCCCTACAAAGCTAGTTTTTTTATGGTGGTCAATTCTTTGGGGGAAAATTTACACCCAGGGGTTTTTAACCCGGTTTTATTCAGTTTGGTGACTCCAAAAAAACCGTCTTTTTTTCCCACCGAAAATTATCCCTTTTTTTCCTGTACCCAAAATTTCCCCCAAAAAAAGAAAAGGGTTTAAAATTAAAATTTTTAAATTTTTCTTTTTGGGGTTGTGGCCGTAAAATTTTTTTTAACCCCGGGGAAATTGTTAAACATTTGCCCCCCAAAAACCCCCTTTTAAAAAAAGTTTTTTTTGGTTTTTTTAAAAATTTTTCTTTGGGGGCCAAAAATTTTTAACATCCTTTTTTGGGTTTAAATTTTTTTGGGAAATTTTTTTCTGCAGTTGCACTCGTAAAAAAAACTTTCCCTTTTTCACCGCCAAAAAAGAAAAAAATTCTTTTCCCTTTATTTTATATCCAAGGTTTTTTAAACCCTTTTTCATTCGTAAAATAAACAGAGTTTTTAAAGGACATAAAAGGGTAAATTTTTTTTCCTGCCCATTTGTGGACCCAAAAATTTATACCCCAAGGTTTTTCCAAAAGCTTCTTATTTGGGTTTTCATTTGGAGTCAAATACGGGGTGTTTTTTTATCATAAAACCGAAAATTTTCATCAAACATTGTCTGTAACCATTTTAGAAAAAAACAGTATTCAGACAGAGGGGGTGGCAGGCTCTTCCCCCGGCAAGTGGAGAGGAAAAATTTTTTTCCTGGGCGGGCCCGGGTCCCCAGACAGCAAGGGGCGTCACAGCGGGGGTCCTGGGTGGGGGCCCCCAAAACTCCCCGCGGGTCATCTACGGCCGTTTTGCTGACTAAAACCCAAGGGTTTTTTAAAGGGGTTTGGGATTTGGTCATAAAATTTCCTCCCGTTTGAAAAATCTGACAACCCCAGCCAAGGAGTCGGTGGGAACTTCAGACAAAACCCATTATTTGGCATGGCCCGGGGAGGGTCACGGCCCCCCCCTGTCCTTTAAAAGCCTTTTGCCCTTTCCGGCCCTCAGCCAAAATTAAACTATGTGGTCGGGCCCTCAACCCCAAATTTATAGCGAGGATAAAACCCCAATTTGGGTGGGCAGTCAGCACTATTTTGGAACAAAGAAAAGGGAAAGGGGGGCCAAATTTTCCCCTGCTTCTTACAGTAGGGGGCAAAGGGTATGGGATGTTGAAGTGGCTGGGGGTCATGTTGTGAGGGGTCACCCCTCTGCATCCCAAAAACCGGGGGGTTTGAGGCCCAGCGGGAGGGATAAAAACCAAAAGGGTTGATGATGTAGCCGACCGCATTTTGGGGCCGGGGTGGGAAAAGGGCTTCATCATCGCCCCAGGAAAAGAGGGGGTAAGCTGCGCTTCGGGGCAGCGGCGCAGCCACTTGGGTTTGTTGGGCCGTGAGAAGCGGGAAATAGCAGCGTTTTGGCCCGGGGCCAAGCGGCCACGGGGGGTAAAAAACCCCGCTTCGCGGTTCCAAAAAATTTGCGGCACAGGGGCCTCAGGGGGGTGCGGTTTGGCATATCATCAATCAAAAGGTTGGGGTTTTTAAAATTTCCGATTTTTGGGGGTTTTGTGGCATTTCCCTTTGCTAAAAACCCCGGAGGGACCCGGAATATGGGAAAAATTAGAATCTTTTACCAAAAAGAAATGGAAAAGGAAGGGGGCCAGGGAGCTAACTTTGGGCCACCAGGGCCCCTGCTCAACACATGCAGCTTTAAACCCCCGGGTGGCCGGGGAAAAAACGGGGCTCGATGTGGTGGTCCATCCCCCACCGGGCGGGCAAGAAAGCGGGAACAGACCCAGTGGCTTGCATCCCCTTTGCAGCCAGTAAAGGGGCTCCACCCCCCTTGAAAAAAAGGGGGAGTTTTTTTCTCTTTGACATCCCCCCCCGGGGTCCAATCTCCGCCCCTTCATACTATGGGGGCCGGGCAGTTTTTTCACAGGCTTTGGAAAAAGAGACAACAGTATGCGTCCAAACCCCCAAAGGGGCCCGGGAAAGCTGCCCTTTTATTCCTTCCAAGGGGTTGGGTGCTGGGGGTCCCCCCCTTTCCAAATGGTGGTTCTGAAATTTAGAAAAAATTGGATGGGTTTGGGTGCCGGGGCCGAGGGGAAGAGTTCCAAGCCTTTAAATTTCTTTTCCTAAAAGGCAAGTACCAGCACTTCAAAAATTATGTAGAAAGAAGGTGGGCCAGTCCTTAACCATGGGTTTGTTCCAAGGTGCTTGGCAGGGGCGTCTGGAGCGTAACTAGGGTAGGGCCATTCCTGTTCCTTTCCCTGAAAAAGGGGGTTTAAATTTTGTTCCCGGCCCGGCAAAACAACAACTTGGACAGGGACCCCCCCAATTTTGGTCCCCCCTTTCCCCTCCTCCTCCCTCCACCACCTTCTAAAGCCCCACAAGTACGCTCCATCTTACCACATGTGTGGGCAACAGGGGGTTTGTCACCATTTTCTACCCCGGGCCCTTTGCCCCCGAAAAAGAATTTCAAAAGGGGAGGAACTGCCCCGGTCATGCAGAAAGGAAAACCCTGTGGGGGCTTTTCCCCCCGCGCCAACTGAAAAAATCAAAAAACCATGGTTTGACGGCAAGGGGAGGAAATGGTGTCCAATAAAAACCGAGGGGGGATGGGCCAAAAGGCGCCCTGCAGGGCGCACGTGTTCAATCTGGTTTAAAAAAGGTTCCTGAAGTCTTCCCCCGATTTTCAAAAGTTTCCCGGGAAAATGGCCAGGAAACTGTGCTTGCACTTCACCCCTTCCTACAAAAGCCAGGCACCCTCCTCATTGCAGCGGCAAACGGCCTCCGCAACAAAAACTCTGATATGCAATGTTTCCCCCTTTTGGAAATTTCCCACCCGCCCCATGTTGGTCCGGCCGTATGAACAGAAAAAAAGGCCCTTTTAAACGTTTTTTTGATGTTCCGGGGGAAACAGGAGTACCCCCCCTGTGTAACGGGGGATTTCCCCCAGTGGCCTCAGCTGACACGGGCCTTTTGTTGGGCCATTGGGGGTGGCCCTGGGCGGGCCCAAAACCAACAGGTGGGGCCTACTTGGACACCCCATTTTCCCCCAAACCCCCGGGTTAGAAAAACCCCGCGGTTTTACTGGGCCCCAAAATTTGGTATGTTGGCCGCAACTTCCCGGATTTTTGCAGGGAGAAAATTCCTCCCCGGCCAGTTTTTGGGGCTTCAGGGTGTGTGTTCTTGCGGCGGGGGCCTTGGGAAAACCCCAAGGAAACCCGCTTGCCCGGGGGAAAAAGGGTGGAACGACTAAACCTTTGTTAAGATAATCAGGTTTTGGTTGGCCGGATTTCCCACCAAAAATTTCCTTAGGAAAAAAAAGCTACATAAAAGCCGACCCTTCACCCAAACTTTTGAAAAAAAGGGAATCTGGGTTAAACTACCTGCCTCGCCTTTTTCTGATTCCGCCCCCCCCCGCCTGATGCCCCATCTGCTGACAGTTTCTTTTTTCGCCCCAAACCTTCTTTACCAGGGCCCTGGTATTGCCACCCACCTCCCCTTTTGTTTTGGGTTCCCCGTCTGAACCCTTGCTGCTGCGGGGGCTGCTGCTGTGCCTCCACACTGTTTCATTTTTGCCACTCTCTGCCCTCTGCTGTTGCCCCTGCCCCGTAAAACCTAAACTCTCTGTTTTTGTGCCCTCTGGGGGGCCCTATTTCCAGTTTTTGCCACCCCCATTTAAAATTGGGGCCCACTTTCTGCCCTCATGCTGTTGCTGGGGTGCTCCCTTTTGACCTTGAAACTGTTGTCATTGTCCCCCCTTTGTGGAATTCTTGTTTTAGCCCCTCCAGAATGTAAATTGTCCCAAACTGTTACCTCTTTCTGCTCCCCGCCAAAACCCCCAAATCTCTGTCATTGTGCCCACTTGGGGGCCCAAATCTTTTTTTGCCCACCCCCAAAAAAATGTCATTGTCCACTGTCGCCCTTTCATGCTGCTGCTGCCGGGCCCCTCCAACTTTTCATTTTTCCCACGCTGACCTCATGCTGCTTGCTGGGTCGGGCCGCCTTTGCCCTACACACTCTGTATTGTGCCCTCTTTTGGGCCTACCCCTGTTTTTCCCCAACCTCACAAAATTTCATTTTTGCCATTTCGGGAAACCTAAACAGCTGTTTGGGGCTGAGGGCTGTGTCCTACACGGGTTTTTTTTGGGCCCCATTCTGGGGCCTACTCCTGTTTTGCCCCCTCCGAATGTGATTGGGGCCACGCCCGACCTCATTTTGGGCTTTTTTTGGCTGCTGCCTTTGACCCCCACCTTTTTGGTAATTTTCCCATCTGGGGCCTACTCCTTTTTTTTCCCAAACCTGGGTTTGCCATTGTCCCCTTCTGTTGACCTCATGTGCGCAGTGGGGCCCCCCCCCTGGGTGACCTACAAACGTGTCATTGTGCAACTGTCTGACCTCATGCTGCGCGGGTGGCGGGGGGGGCGGGGGGCGGTGTTCCTCCCCCACTTTTTCCCGGGTCCCACTCTGTGGCCTACCCTTTTTTTTTTCACCTCCAGAAGTAATTGTGCCCCCCGCCTGACCTCTTTCCCTTTCCCTTGGGGGCCCCCTTGGCCCTCCCCGTTTGGGGACCCTCAACCCCTCATTTTCTTTGTTGGCCCTTAATACCCTTTGTCCCTTGTCCTCATTTTTTTCCCCCTTGGCTGGGGCCCCCCTGCCTTGCCCGGGGACTCCTCCCACACTGTGTTTTTGTCCCACTCCTGGCCTACTCTTTTTTTCCCCCTCCCGAATTTTGTACTTGTCCACTGCCGGGACCCATCTGCTGCTGTGGTTTGTTTGCCGTACCTCCAAACACTGGTAATTTTTCCCACTTTTTGGCCAAAACTCCCTTTTTTTTGCCCCCTCCAAAAGTCATTTGTGCCACTGCCCTGCCCTTTTTTGCTGTGCTTTTGGCTGCTGCCGTGCCCTCCACCCTGTTTCTTTGGGTCCCACTCTGGGGGCCAATCCTTTTTTTGCCACCTCCAGTTTGCCATTGTCCCAAAGGGTTGACCTTTTGCTCGCTCTCCCGGGACCTACACGTGTCAATTGTCCCTACTGTTTTAATTCTTTGTGTGCTGTGGGTGCCTTTGACCTCCCACACTGTGTCATTGTGCCCGTCGCCCTCATGCTCTGCTGTGGCTCTGCCTTGCCCTTTAACACTGTGTCTTTTTTCCCTGTTTTGCCCTAATGCTGCGCTGTGGCTGCGGGTTTGTGATTTTCACACTTGTCATTGTGCCATTTGTCGGCCCCTTCATGTTTCTGCTGGGGGTTTTGATGCCGTGCCCTTCCACTGTCATTGTGCCACTTTTCGGGACCTCTTTGCGTGCTGCCGGGGGACCTCCACACTGTTTTCCATTGTGCCTCTGGGGGGGCCTATTTCCTGTTTTTGCCACCCCAGAATGTATTGTGCCATTTTCTGATTTTATCTGCTGTAAACTGCCGCCGTTTCCCCCACATCGGTTCCAATTTCCCAACCTTAGTTCTAGCTTGTTTTTTTTCCCCCAGCTTTCTTTTTTTGGAAATGATTTTTATCAGGCAACTTTCCCCGGTTTCATTTTTTTGGGGTCAGTTTTTCCCTCTTAAGTCCCCAGGAAATTTTAAATAGTAAAAGCGATTCTAAGGGGGCGGGCCCAGTCATGGGTGTATATTAAAACACAAAAATTGTTGAAGAAAAAAAAAAACTCCATTCTGCATATTTAAGCTTTGGGCAAAACCGTTCTACACACCCTGCGGTCTTGCCCCGGGAAAAATAGTTTTTTTTTTAACGTAAATTCGTCCGAAAAAAAATTTTCGGAAACAAATTTTTTTTTTTTTGCCGAGAAACCCGGGAAGCTTGAAAAACCCCGAATTTGGGAAATTCGCCCTTCCTATTTTTTTTTTCCAAAAGTTTTTTTTTTGTGCCCTTGTCTTTTCGGGGAAATTTCATTTCCTGTTTTTCCTAATTTGTAGTTGGTCCCATTTTTGGGGTTCCAAAAATATTTTTGGCTTAAGTTGAAGGGAATTCTTTTTTAAACCGCTTTCTTTATCCTGTTTTGTTATTTTCAAGGTAAATTTTAATTTAAATTACCCTGAAGGCACATCCATTTCCCTTCCTTCTTACGGGTTTTCTCTACATGTTTTTGAAAGGGGAAATTAAAAATTTAGCTTTCTTTTTTTCCCCTTTGCTTCTGCAAAGACTTCTCAAAAAACCCTTAGGGAATTTTTTAAACTTACATTTGTGGCTTTTTGGTTTTTTGGAAAAATTCCCCCTTTAAAATGTTTTTCTAACCAAGGAAAATTTGCAGCCCAAATTTTTAAAAAATTTTTTAAAAATCAAACAAAACCCCAAAAAATTCCCAAATTGATTTACCCCCAAATTTTTTAAGGGTTTTAAAAGTAATTTTAAGGGTTAATTTTTGTTGCAAAAAAATTTAAAACTGTAGCAAGAAAATGTTTAAAGGATGCAAAAAAATCATAGGGTTTTCAAAGAGTCATGGATGCACACAATGAGGACATAGTAAGGCTGCCGAAAACAGGGGTTAAAAATTGTGTACAGTCTTGGGCCCCCAATGTTTTCGAAGGAAAATTTTTAAATTTTAGTGGTTTTTTAAAAGGTGGGAAAACAAGAAAAATTTTTTGTAATGGTAGCAAAACGAACTTAAAATTAGGGGTTTTCCCAGTTTTAAAAAAAAAAGGGGGCGGGGAGTGATCTAAATATTATGTAAAAAATGTTTTGAGATCAATACCTTTATTTTTCCCATGATCTACTTATGCTGAGTATAATATTGATAACAAAGGCATTCCTTTTGGTCAGGGGGAAAAAGAAGGTTTTATTTAAACATAGGAGAAAATGTTTATTTTTAAGGAAGGTGAGAGGAAATTTTTTTTTTTTTTTTTCTGTCTCCATATCCGTGTTGGAACTTTTTTTTTGGGTTTAGTATTTGCTTTCTTTAAAATGGTTTTTGGAAAATAAACAAAAAAAATTAAAAATTCTTTTTTTTGTGCGAATAAATTAAAAAAAACAAAAACAAAAAACAACAAGCTTTTGTTTTTTTGTTTTTTTATTTTTATTTTAACAGGTTAAACCAAACAGTAAAAACTGACACTTTTATTTTAAAATTCTGCGGGTCGCCCCATTCCAGGGGAACCCCAAATTTAATCAGTCTGTCCCGAGGAAAAATTTGCATGGTGGGGCTTTCAGAAGGGGCTGCATTTTTTTTTGGGGGTAGCTTAAAAAATTTTTAAAATTATTATGATTTCAAATTTCTGGAGAAGAGTCATTGATCCAGGGATTTAGTTTGATGCCATTGGGCAATGGAAGATTTCCCTTTTAAAAATAAAAATTGGGTTTTTCCCACTTCGATTTTTTTTTTCAACTTCTTTGATCCCCCCCATGGGATTATAATTTAAAGGGGCCCTGGTTTTTGTATATTTAGTAAATGCGGTGGTGTTTCCTCAAATTTTTTATTTTTTTAATTTTTTTTTTTTGGGCTTTTCAGCCCCAAGGGAGGGGGCTACCCTCAAAAAATTGTTTGGGAGCAGGGCAAAAATAAATCAAATAAAGTTAGTGGAAGGAAAACCAATTCCCGGAAAACTAGTCTTTTTGGGAATTTAAAATCCCCTTGCACTGGGGAAAAAATTGTTTTATTCATATAAAAATGGATTTGTGAAATTTTTTGGAAAGCCAACATTAAATTTAAAAATGAAAACCCATTTAAAAAATTTTAAGATTCTTTTTTTCCTTTTTCTAGTAAAGGGGGAAACATTTTGCTGACCTGAACGTCAAATTTTCCACTGAAACCCTTGGCAGTCTATACCTCTTGAAGCCCAAGACAGTATTACTTTTTGTTTTTCATCAGGGCCCCCGGGGGAAAGGGGGGGGAAATTTTAAGGAGTTCTTTTAAAAAAAGTTTTACAGTGCCCAAAATCAAACGGGTGTAAATTTTTACAGCGGTTTAAATTTAAGCGTTTTTTTTTTTAATTGCATTATTGCTTTGTAAGGGGGAAAATTTTATATGTTTGTGTTTATTTTAAAGTTTTGGGTACAGGTTGCTAAAGTTTCAACTGTGGGAGTTGCTCAGTCACTGTAAGCAAGGGGTTATCAGTCTAGCAGTCAAGTAGGGAAAGCTAGATTAGCCTGGGAACTGGTACAGTGTGATCTAAAGGGGTTTTATCATTTGAAGTGTTCGTGCTCTTCAGCTAATTCTATGAGATTGAATTTGAAATCCAGGGGCGAGTCTCTCCTCTCAGCAGGCGTGTCTCTCCTCACTGAAGAGCTGTGACATAATCAATCTGTGTGAAGCAGGGGAAGAGGAAGGTTGTCTGGACAGAACAGATCTGCAGCCTCCTGCAGTGTTCTCTTGTGTCTGCAGAGCCTTTATCTCCAGGCTCCACAAGCTCCCTGCTGTGCTATAACCAGTTATACACACACCCGAACTGATAAAACACATGTGAGGAATGCACACTGCCCCCCCCCCCCTCCTCACCATCTTTTATCAGGCAGGAGACAGTGTGACTGTGTTATATGGAGGGAACACAGGACATAGGACTGTGTTATATGAGGGGATCTATGAGTTAAACAATCAGTAATTAGTCAGAGCATTCCTCTTAGAGCTGGGAGATGAGTATACAGCCAGCAGCCCTCTCACGTAGCTGGTTTTACTTTCAGTTTTAACAGATCAGAGGGGAGTAAACACAGAGTGTGCAGGCAGCCAATCACAGCACAGGGGGCATGTCCAGGGCGTTTTCTGTCTGGGGGCGTATCCCAACAGGCTGAATGAAGTGTCAGTCAGCCAATCACAGTGTAGGGGGCGTGTTCAGGGCGGAATCCGTCTGGGGGCGTGTCCCGACTAGCCAATCATATAAAAGGGGAGATGTCCCGACTAGCAGCAGCAGAAATAGAAAACAGATGCACAGAAAAGCTCATATCTACTATACTAAGTGACTTAGGTAATGCAACCCAATTACAAAAGTGCTTATTTTTACTGTCCCCATAATCTGAGATATGATCTTTGTAGCGAGAAAACCCCTTTAACTGGCTAATTAGAGAGAATTGAAGGAGAGAACCTATGCCATACTGTGAACTTGTCAGCTCAGGGTTGTTGTGATGTCTCAGTGATGTGAGGAAGGAGAGACCTGTGGACCTCTGTTCCAGGTCCAGTGTGTGGCTGAGCATGTATATTGTTCTGTTGTAAACAAAAGAGAATGGGAGGCCGGGTGGAGACCCCACTCAATGAGGGCAAGCAGTGGCCAGGAGAGGACACTGGACCAGAAGGCAGAGCGAGAAAGTGGGGCTAGTGAAGGCCTAGATGGGAGTAAGCCTGAAGAGTCGATATTGGGTCATGATCAAGTGAACTGCACCTCCCTCTGGGAGGTACGTTGGGCTAAGCCGTACTCCCAGAGGGGAGAACTTAAGAACAGGCTACTGAGGAGGTCATGAGACACAGTGAGGTGCACTGAGAGTGAGTCCATTGTGAAACATGTGTACTGAACAGTTGTACCGCTGCCGGGTGTCATGGCCTACAAGAGTGCAATGTTCACAAATTTTCCAGTGCTAAGAGTAAAAGCTTGATCTACCCCTGAAGAAGTTGTGTTGTCTTGTTACTAAGTGTCGGTGCACCACATGTCCAAAACTATACCTCTCCCAGCAATAGAACAGTTAGTGGCAGCAGTCATAGCCCCATCTGTTACACTTTATCCTTACGGGAGTTTGTGTCTTGTGTTTATTGCATGCATGGATGTACACTCAGTCAGAGACTGTACTGCTTCAAAATTCAACTTCATAAATTTACCTTACCAAGATAGAATTCTGATATCAAGTAGTAAGTACATCCCTGTTTATATCCCTTTTTAATCTGAAATTTTCATGACATATCATTTAAAAGGATGCCATAAGAGCCTCTGAGTAATGGATGGCTGTGAGAAAGGTCATACAGTGGATCGGTCAGAATATTACATCATTCTTTAACGGACACATACACTGTATGTGAAACAGATGCCGTCACAGACATCTGTATAATATATATTTTCTGGTCTATAGGCTAAATGGAGAATATAAATGTGATGTCAACAAGGCCTATAGCAGACGTCTGTTAACAAAGCTGTTAAGGTTAACATAGAGGGAATATGAAGTAGGACATAGTATCCTTAATAATGTATATTATATTTACTCTGGAGAAAATTTACAGAAAAGAAAAAGTATTATTATTATTATTTATTTTATAGCGCCATTGATTCCACGGCGCTGTACATTCAGGGGGTTACATACATAACATTAGTCAAACATTTAAAATAGTGACAATCTGTGACTAACAACAGGTACAGAGGGAGAGAGGGCCCTGCCCGCGAAGGCTTACAATCGACAAAGTATATAATTTGCCTATAATAAACAGGTAAGTCGCCTCTACCTATTTTAGGTAAATACACAGTTGAGTCATATTACTAAGACCCCCAGCTAATACCCATAGCAACTGCCATGTGCAACATGGACAGCAGCTAGCTGGGCTGCACAGGTATCTGAAGCCATGGTGACTGCATCCCACAGCTGCTGGAGGGTAAATGGGGAGGATCCATAGAGCAAACACAATGATCAAGGTGGTCCCACAGAGGCTTAATTGGCTTTATGTCTGGAGAGAAAGGAGGCCAGGGTAGTACTTAAAAGTCCTGATCATGCCCTTTCAACAAATGTTGGACATTTCTAGTCATATGACATGTTGCATTGGCTTGCTAGAAGTTCCCATCCGCCCCAGGGAAGACAATTATTATTATTATTTATTTTATAGCGCCATTGATTCCAGGGCACTGTACATTCAGGGGGTTACATACATAACGTAAGTGAAACAATTACAAAAGTGACAATCTGTGACTAACAACAGGTACAGAGGGAAAGAGACCCTGCCTGTGAAGGCTTACAATCTACAAGGAAGGGGGAAGGAGACAGAAGGTGAGGCGGCAGACATATTTGTGGAGGGTGTAGTGACTGCGCGGTTAGTGTATGTTATAGGTAATCCTGAAGAGATGGGTTTTCAGGTTGCTTTTGAAGCTGGTGAAAGTGGGGGAGAGTCTGACGTGTTGACTTCCAGAGTATGGGGGAAGCACGAGAGAAATCTTGGAGATGGTTGTGTGAGGAGCTGACAAGAGGAGAGCAAAGAAGAAGGTCCTGTGAGGAACGGAGATTGCATGAGGGGAGATATCTGGAGATTAAGGCAGAGATATATGAGACAATCAGCATATATGGGTGTATGTTATCAGCCAGGATAGATTCATACCAAAATCGGTTGAGAGTGCCTTCCACATTGTTGAGTGGGCCCAAAGAATGCCACAAAAACAATCTTCAGACCAATTGCAAAATAATTGATCTCTATTTCTCGCCTGATATGTCAATGTCCCTATGTTAGATAAAACAGAAAACTTGACTCAACGGAGAAGGCAACGCTTTGCCAATCGGCGGAGGTCCAATGTTGCTACTTTTGTAAAAATGCTTGCCTCTCCTGCCAATACAACTTGGTTAACAGAGGTGCAGTGACCATCCGTCTTCTTCAGAGCACCATATGCAGTAGTGTTTGCTGAACTGTTGTTTTAGACATGTCGGGTAGCCCCTGATTCATTGTGGTGGGATGCTGCTCCTCTGTAGTGTGTTGTTTGGCCTTGCACACCTATGTAAGTGATTTTCAACTCTCACATTTATGGCACATGGTGCTCAGCAGTTTCCACTTTGCTTATTCACAATGGTGCCATTGGACTACTTGTGATTCACTTTCACCACACCCGCATTTTTCAAAAATGGCAGCTTCAAAAATTTGTCCCCTTTACAATGCCCAAAAAAAATAATCATCCTTTTTTTACTACTTTTTAAGTCGTCCCTTTTTTTTTAATTAAAAGAAATAAGGGATATCATGTGCAGACGGGCCCTTTTGCGCCCCCTTGTTTTCCCCCAAAGGGCCAGATCACCTCACATCACCAACATCACCTACATACTGCCAACATTGAAAGTAGGAGGGGGTGATAAAAATTGGGGATTGACTTTTAATTCTAATATTTCCCTTTTAGTAGTGGAACAGTTCCCAAAAATTTCCCTTTATGAAAAGTAGAAAAATTTATTTAAAATGTTTTAAATTGCGGGAATGTAGGATCCCCAAATTTTTCAATTTAAAAAAGTGGGCCAAATACTCTAGATTTATGCCACATGAATTAGCTTCGTTTGTTTAAAGTATCTATCTAGCTTAGTCAATAATTAGACTGTAAATGCCAGGTCTAGAGGAGAAATCCAAATACCGTATTTTCCAGACTGTAAGAGGCACCGGACTATAAGACCCACGTAGGTTTTAGAGGAGAAAAATAGGAAAAAAAAATTTTTGAAAGCAAAAATGTGGGCTAAAAGGGTTTTTTTTGGGGGTTTTTTTTTTTTTGATACCTTTTTGGGGGTAGATGTGATTTTTTTAAACACTTATTTTTCCCAATTTTTTTTGGGGGTTTATGAAAGGGACCTAAAAAAAACCCCAATTTTGGATTTGGAATTTTTTGTCTTCAAGGGTGTACGGGCGGGGATTTATTTTTTAATAGATTGGCCCCTTTTACAGAGCAGAGGATAAAATTATTTGTAATTTTTATTTTTTTATTTTTTAAAAGGGCAAAAGGGTTAATTTTTAAATTTTTTAATTATAAATTTTTCTTTTTTTTTTATTTAAAAAGGGGGTTTTGCCACGTTTTGTAAGGGTTGACGTGGGACCCTCCAAAATGGGTTTTTAATAAATTTTTCCCAAATATAGTGTTTTTCCAAAAAGTGAACCCTTTGTGAGAGATTCCGCTTTCTTTACATGTCCTAAGTTATTTTAAAGTTTACATTGGGACACAACCAGGAGCAATTTGGGAGTGATCTGGCCCCCACTTGGGGTGTTTGCATTCTTATCTGTTGAAAAGGGAAAAAACATGAAGAGTTTTTTTGAAAGGGGGACTGTGGAGAAAGTGCGTGTATGGGGCTGTCGGGCTGTTTGAAAAATCCACAATGTTGAATTTTATTATTTGATTTAAATTTTTTGGACGCCCCCTGATTCCTTGTCTTGCTCTCACCCCCACCTCTCACCCTGCGGGTTTCTTGCTAGCTTTTCCTTTGGGTTTTTATTCTCCCTGAGGTGAAAAAAGGAGGAAAGGAAACCCCTTTCCCGTGGCAAAAACCCCTTTAATACTTTTTTTTCCCCCCTTAGGGGGCACAATTCCTTTTTTCTTGGCAGGGGTGAAATTTTGGGGTACAAATAGGGCAGCTGCAAAAACCCCTGCATGGGCTTCCTGCTGAAATGAAAAAAAATCACCCCCCCTGAAATTTTGTTTCGTGGGGGGTTTATGGGGATGGAGCCCCCCAAACTCTCTTTTCTTGGGTTTTCCCCCGTGGCCACAAGCCCCGGGGGGTCTAAAGTGTTAACGTGGGATGGAGCTCCTTCCCCCCTGTTAGGTCAGCTGTGGCTGAAATGAAAACCCCCCCAAGGCCAGCGCTTTTTTTTTTAAAAAAAGGAAATACCCCTTAACCCCTTTCCCGCCGGGTTTCCGCAGCTCGCCCCTCTCCAGCCTCCTCCCGGCCCTAAAATGGAAAAAAAAAAAAAAAAAAAATTCACAGAAAACCAAATAAATCACTTAAGAGCTTGTGAACAACTAAATCACTGAAATTATACACCCCAAAGGGATGAGATGAGAGGATCAGAGGACAAAATGAGGGTTGTATGTTTTTCTTGAAAATTTTTTATGCCTCTTGAGGGTTTTCTCTCTGTTGATTATAACTGTGGAGATGTGTTAGGTATTTGATATTTACCCCGGGGTGCCCCTTTTAAGGAAAGTCCAATAAGGTTTAATATTTTTCTGCAAAAATTTTTTAGGTTTTTTTGTTTGTAGGACGATAGGATTTTTGTCATTTTTTTAGTTTTGAGCGTTTTTTTATCGAAAAAAGTTGAAATCGGAGGTTTTTATGGTGATCAAAATTTTTTCAGATCAGGGCGTTTTTTTAAAGGTTAAAATCTGTCCCATCATCTATTAAGATCGCGCCTTTTTGGGCGCTTCCTTTTAATTTTTGGCCCCCAGCAATCAGTTTACGGGAATTGGGAGCAGGGAGGTGTGTGTGCGACGTCATAAACTGGGTTGTGTATGGTTCCCGTTTGGCGGGAAAAAAATCAAATTGACCTCGTTTTAACATAGAACAGCCCTTCCTGTTCAGCCTTAGTTTTCTCTCAGCGTCCCCTTTTAGGAATGGGACGTGCGTTTGGGCCTGTGGAAAAAAGGGATCGGGAAAATTTTGTCTTTTTTCTGCCAGAAAAAACCTTTTTCTTTAGCTGTACCCTTTCCAAATTAGTTAGTTTAGAGTTTGAAAAATTTTAGGGTTGTTAGCTAGGGGAATTTTTAAAAGCGCTTCTCCCAGTTTTAAAGTCAGGGGGGGAAAGGGGGGGGGGGGGGGGGTGGCCCCCCGGTCGAATACGGGACAAGTCTATTTTTAAAAAAACAGGGAAAATAAATTTCCCACCAAGACTTAGTGTAGAAATTGCATGCAATTCTTTATTATTAACATTTTTTGCTATTAAAATATTTCCCGGGGATATTGGGCACCCGGGAACTTTTTTTTGGATACACATCATTTCTGGGCAAATGGGGGTCTCTTTGTTAGATGCAAAAACTGACTTTTATTATCATTTATAATTTAAAGTTAGGTGTTCCTTTTCAATTTTCCCCAATTCCCCTGTGTTGATATATAAAAATTTTGCATTTTTAAATTAAAAACCAGAAATTTTTTTGTAGTCAGCACAGGGTTGTTTTGTTGCCAAAAAAAAGGTATCATACGAAAACAAAAACAGTACGTTTTTTTTTTAAACTTTGGGGCCCCAGTTTTGTTCATTGAAATTGAAAAAAAGCTTCCCCCCGGTAAAAATCTTTTAAAAAAAACGGGGTTTTTTTTTTCCAATTTTTTTAGGTCACAAAAAAAAGGTTTGAAAATTAAAAGGGTGAAAAAAAATACCGTGTATTATACGAAAACATAACGAAAAGTTTTTTTTGACTTTTGCGCACCCAGCTTTGTTCATTGACGCAGCATACCCGTAAATCTTAAAAAAAGCAATTCTATAGTCCCCCACAGGTGAATTGAAAGGTGCAAAAAATATTTGTATATTTACAAAAAAATAACAGATACGTTTTTTTTTATTTTTTGCCCCGCCCCAAGCTTTTTTTATTGACGCAGATCCCCCTTTTAAATCAAAAAAACAGCAATTCTTTTAGTCCCACGGGGGAAAATTAAAAAAGGTGCAAAAAAATTTGTTTTTATTATACGAAAACAAAACAGATACTTTTGTTTTTTGATTTTGGGCCCCCAGTTTTTTTCATTAAAGAAAGCACCCAACGTAAATTTTTTAAAAACAGAAATTCTATAGTCACCACAGGGAATTGAAAGATGCAAAAAAAACCCACAATAAAAAGAAAAAAAAACAGATACGTGTTTTTTGACCTTTTGCCCAGTCCAAAATTTGTTGATAGACACCTTGCAGTTAAATTTAAAACCAGCAATTTGTTTTTTGATTAGGGGGTTTGGGAAAATAGCTGGGGATTTGCGTTTTTAAAAGAGATTTTCCCCAAAAAAACAAATTCCCTTCCCTTTTCTCAAATTTTTATATTTCTAAACATGGAGCAAAATGCGGGTTGGAAAGCGAGCAAAGAGGGGGGGTTGGGCACATGGAGGTGGGAGGTCCCGAGAGAAGGTGCCCCTTTCCCAGTGCTGGCGACAACATGATGCCAGGGGATTTTGTTGCAAAAACCTTTGGGGCCTGTCATCGCTGGGCCCAGGGCCCCTTGGAATTAAGAAAACAACTTTGTCCCCCAATCTGTCCTTCAGTGGTTAATGAAAATTTGAATTTAGCAGTCTTACCTCCTGGGTTCCTCCCAGCCCATGGCCACAAAATGTCGTCATCAGCTTTCATCACCCATCCGTTTCCAACATTAAGCACCCCAAAATGCAACTCGTGTCCCAAACCCCATGTGGAAAATTTCCATTGCTAAAGGACCTTTTTGTGACAAAATGGGGTTTGGGGGTCAAGAAGGCATTTTAAAAAGATCAAGGGGGGGGATGATTTGGGTTGCTCTGACCCCCGGGAAAAAACTGATCCCATCGGGGGGTAAAGGGAACCCGGTAAAAGGGCCCCAAAAAAACCCCGGGCGGCCCGGGCAAGCCTTGCAGTCCCCCTTGCTTGTAGCCCAAAGGGCTTCTGGATGCAGAAAGTCGGGAAACGACCAATTCCCTGTTTTTGATGTTGTTTTTTTTGATGCCCGACATTGGGGATCCTTCCTGGTTTTTTCCGCAAAATTTTCCCTTGCGAGCGTTATCAGTGGCGAGGAGGAAGAGGGGGGTAGGGGTCAAAGGGGGTTCCCGCCCCCAAAAAGGGAGGAGGGGGGTTTCGCAGAAGCCGCTGAATTTTTCCCGCCAGCCCGGTGGGGCCCCAACCCCGTCCTTGCTTATCGCCTTTAAAAAAAGGGTAAAGGGACCTCTCAAGCCTGGGCCTTTTTTTAGCAAGCCTTGTTTCACCCGCGATGTCTATGCCGCCTTTGCCGAAAAAAGCAAAATTTTGAGGCAAAAAAACCTTAAGGGGTTTTAACCACCCCCAAACATGTCTAGTCACATGGGGGGAATTTGATGAGTTAAAATGGGGGGGAACATTTGGGCCCAAAAAAAAGGCCGAGCCGGGCCCCCCAACCACTGTCACACCCTCTGTCCCCGCCTCCTCCCCTCCGCCACCCCCCAAGCGTTCCTAAAGTTTCCCCAAGGGTTCTCTCAGGGGGTTCATGATCGGGGGGTCAGCCTCGCTTAGCCCCCAAACCATCCCCCCAAATTTACCACCAGCACCCCCAGAGCCCCATTTTCCCCCTTCCCCTTTCCGAATTTTGAGGGACCTCCCCGGGCAGTACGGGGCCCCAGCCCTAGCGAAAGCCTTCTGCCCTTCCAGGTTTTGGGAGCAGAAAAACCCATTTTTAACCCCAAAACCCAAACCCCAAAAAGCCAAAACCCGGGAATTTTCGGCATTGCCGGGGCTTTTGGCCTTGGAAATGTTGCCTTTCCTTTCGGGGTGGAACAGAGGGGTTTCCCGGGCCACTTAAATTGCCCTTGCCTGCCCCCCAATACCGGGATGTTTGAGAAAGGGCTTTTCCCTTTCCCAAAAAAGCCGCCCCCTGCCCTGGCACCCCACGTTTTATAAAAAATTTTTAAAAGCGCTTTTGCCCTGCTTCTGTGTCCCGGAAAAAAGCCCAATTCCCCAAACCGACACTTGGATGGGAAAGGGGGGGGGGCCCAAAGGCCCAAAGGGCCCCAAATATTCTCTGTGACAGCTCATGGGTGGTTGGGTGGTTGTCCCCTGGGGGTTTAAGGTGGCTTTTAGCTTGGCGCACGCTTTCAAAACACCCCCGGGAGGGGTGCGGGGGGGTTTTTTTCCCCCGGGGCCCTCTGGTGGGCATCAGTCCCCAGGGGGACACCGGCCGGGGTTGAAAAAAAATATCCCTTTGGGAGACCGTCCCACACAGGTAGGAGTTTGTGGCGGCCTCCGAAAAGGGGGCCCGAGCGCGGGCTGGGTGACAAAAAAACCTTGTGCCAGGAAGGGGTTGGTGTGCGTTTAAGGGCGAAATCTGCGGCCCCTTTTTAAGACGGTAGGCGGGAGCAAATCCCTTGCCGGGCCCAATGTCTTTAAACCCTTGCGTCCAAAAATTTCAAAAAAAGGCTCCCCGGGTTTGGGGGGACCCCCTGCTGAAGAAGGTCGAGGTTGAGTTGCACTTCCCCCGTTCGCACCCTGCTTCGTCCCGCCTGGTTTGCGTTGCAGCGTAGTGGGCCCCTTTCCCGTAAAACCTTTCTCATTTTTTGACGTTGGAAAAACGGGTGGGAAATTTCCACCTCCCCATGGGTCCAGTGATTGTGGGGGCGCGCAATGCCATTACGCAGTACAAAGTGAACCCTTGGGCCCCTAAAAAAAAGGGCCCCCCGGGGGGGGTGCGGACCTTGGGGGGTTGGGGCCACCAAGGGGTGGAGGGAGGTGGGGAAAAAGGCTGGGGCCATCCTTGCCGTTTTGAAGAAGCCACCAAAAAAGGGTTTTGTGCGGACGAATTTTTCCCCTTTTCGCATGGGGTATTGTGGTGATCTTAGTTCTGGGAAATTTTTTGGTGGAACTCGAAACATCAGGTCCCGCCCGCCGGGCGGGGAGGGGACGGGGCACAGAGGCGGACACGGAGCCTTTTCTTCGTTTAAATTCCCCAAAGGGCCCCACAGTTTCTCAAATTTTTTCGGTTTTTATTAGGGGAGTGGTTCAAAGGGTCCAGAGCTTTGTGAAAAGGGGGCACCTCAGCTTTCAGGGTGGGATCATCTGAGGCAAATCAGGGCGGGGTTTTAAGCTGTGTCGGGGGAAGCGGAAAGGGGGAGGAGGAGGGATTCCCGACAACCCAGTCCCGCCTTGGGAAAAAAAGGGGGCCCTGGGAATTTGAGGCAGATGAGGAAGATTTAGTTTGCTTGTGCCCCTCAACCCAGAGGCCCCGGGAAAATCAAGGCTCCATCCTCACTGAGTTTCTTGGATGCTCCATTTCCTCCAAACCGTTTCCCCGCTTTAAAGGGCCAAACAAAAAAGAAAACAGTTACTGGGTTTGGCCCCCCTCCTGGTTTCCCCCGGTTAAAAAAAAAAAACTCAGCACTTTCCTTCCCCCACCCCAATTTGAGAGGGAAAATGCAGGAATGGGGACCTTGTTTATTGATCAAAATGGGGGACTTCTGTTGCGTCTGCTTTTCCCTTTTTTCAAATGTCACGGTGGAAAAACTCAGCGGGCGTGACAGCAGTAGAGGGGCCCTGGGAGGGTAGCCGGGGGCCAAACAGAGGCAAGGGGGGAGGAAAGCCTAATGGGTTTACCCCTGGGGAATCTTTGTTTTTTCCCCTTTAAACCCAAAGCATGCAATTTCAGGGAAAAACAAACCCAAAACAAAACAGATCAGTTAAGATCAAAGGTGCACGGGCTATCTGCGTTTTTCAACACCCATGTTTTTGGTGTGTTCCGGGACCCAAAAGACTTCTGGGTATTCCCAAAAAGGACGAAAGGCCGAGCTGGCTCGTCACGCCCAAAGAGGTGTTGTCCTGCCCAAAAAGCCAGGCCCTATATCTGGCGGGCCTTCGCCCCAGCTGGAGGAGTTCATTAAAGAAAAAATTTCAACCGGCCTTTTCCCAATTAAAAGTGGGATTTTTTTGACTTTCATAAAAATGGGAAAAAGGCATGGATTTTTGTTTATGTTGTGGGCCCCCTTTCCGGGGGTCACCCGATTGTTGGTGGTCTACTTCCCCTTTTCCCCCTCCAAAAAGAAAAGGGGTTTCCCCTTGGGGAAAAAATTTTATTTTTAAAAAAATTTAAATTTTTTATTCAAATTTTATTCTCAATTCCCAAACAGTTAATTTTTTTGGGTTTTTCTTTTTGAGGGGACTAAAAGACACCAAGGTTTTTATGACAAAAACCCTTTTCCAATTTTCTCACTTAAACTTTAGAATTTTTTTACATTGTCAAAGGATTTGGGGGGTTTTTGCCCCACAATTTTTTTAAAAGGGGTGAGAAGTCATATTTATTTAATTTTTTTTTTGGGGGCATGTTGCTGTGAGATACCCGCAAATTCATGGTCCTTTGGGAAAAAAAATGTGGCTTCTAAGTGGCATTTTCCCTTTACCAAATTTTTTAAAAGTGGCTGAGGGAAATCATTTTTAAATTTTTTGGGGTTTTTTTGGGTATTTGCCCTTTGGGAAATTTTTCCAAAGGGGGAATTTTTAAATTTTTCAGGGGGGTTTTATTTTTAACCTTTAAAAAATGGGTTTTTAAAAAATTGGAACATTTTTCTTTACAATTTTTAAAAGTGGCTTAGGTCATTTTTTTAATTTTTTGGGGGGGTTTTGGGTTGACATGCAGCAATTTCTTTTAAAGGGCCATTTAAAAAATGTTGTTTTTTAACCGGGCATTTGTTCTTCCCCAATTTTTCCCAAAATGGTCAAAGGGGCTGCTTTGAATTTTTGGAAGGGATTTTTGCGTGAAAATTTCAGCTATTTCTTTCAGGGGGGGGGCCTATTCTAAAAAAAAGGGTTTTTTCCCCAAAAAGAATTTGTTTTCACAATTGGGCAAAATGGGCTCAAAAGGGGGATGGTTTCTGTCAGAAACGGAAAAAGGTTTTGGGCATGTTAATGGACACTTTTTTGCAAAATGACCCCCCCCCTTGGTTTTTTGCCAAGATCTTTAACTAGCTAAACAATCCCTTTATTGAGAAACCCATTTAAAACAATTAAAAAAGAGAAAAAAAAAAGGGTTTGGGGGGGATTCCATCCGATTTTAAAAATGTTTTTTTTCTAGAATTAAAGTTAACCCAAAAAACTTTCATGTAAAAAAATAATTTTTTAAAAAAATTCCTTGAAAATTTTACAAAGGGGGGACAGGAAAAACTTTACCAGATGTAGGTTATTCAGAGGGCATGGGTATGGAGCCCCGGACAGAGAAAAAAGTACAGAGGCCCCTTTCCTCCGCCCGTTTTGGTTTAAAAAGAGAAAAAGAATGCCAAGATAAAGGGCCTGGGTGTAACAGGGTTTCGGGGCGTTAACCACCAGTATTTCCAAAGTTTAAAAATCAAATTTGGGCCCACCATACGGAAAGGGGGAACGGTCCCAGGTATTGGCTGGTTTTGGGTAAGGCTGGAGTTCTAAAAACTTCCGCTTTTGCAAATTGGTTTCAGCACGAAAGTTTTCGTTGCTGCGTCATCAGGGATTTTTTTCCCGCGTTTAATAGATGACGGGGCGCCCCGCCTGGGGGTCTCACCCCACCCCAAATGTAAAAATCCGGGGCCCCCGGGGGCATGTGGTGTGGCCCCCGGACAGGGATAGTCAATGTTTCCCGTGAAACTAAAATGGTGGGGTTGATTTTTTACTTTTTCCGGCCTTTTTTTAAAAGTGGGGGGGCATGCAGGGGTTTTGGGTCATTTTCTGTGGCCCCAGGACAGGGATAGTCAATGTCCCGTGAAACTAAAAAGGGTTTGGGGGAAAGACTCCTTTTTTCCGGACTTTTTTAAAAATTTGGGGGGCCAATTGGGCCCGGGTGGGGGGGGGCCTCAAAATTTGGCCCCTTTTGGGCCAAAAAAGGGTTCAGGGGGGAAAAGTCCCCAAAAGGTTCCTGTGGAAAAATAAATGGTGGTTTAAGACTCCTTTTTCCGGCACTTTTTTAAATTGGGGGTCATGAGGGTTTGGGTTTGGGGCCGGCATGAAAAGTGGCCAAAAAAAAGGGCCCTTTTTGGTTTTAAATTTAAGCCCTTTTGGGGCCGTGGAGGGAAAAAACCTTAATATGGTGGTTGAAAGACTCCCCTTTTTCCCGGACTTTTTTTTAATTTTTTGTGGGGGGGTCAAAGCAGGTTTGGGGCTCCTTTTGGCCTTTTTGGGGTTGGGGTTCCCAGGGGCCCCGGGATATTCCAAAGTCCAGTTCAAAATTGGTTAAAATTTTGGAAAATGGGGGTTATTTTCATTTAAAAATTGCCTTTCTTTTTTTGGAAAACCCCTTTTTTTAATTTTTTGTGGGGGGGTTTAATTTGGGCCCGGTTTTTTTAAAAAGGGTTTTTTTGTTGTTTGGGGTTTTTTTTAAGGACAAGGGGGGTAGGTTTGGGGAATTTTGGGGGGTGTAAGGTTTTGGACTTTTTTTTGTGGGGGTTTTATAGCCTTTTGTTTTCTGTGCCCCAAAGGGTGTAGCAGGTATCCTTTTGGGTGTTGTTTGGGTGTTAATTCCAGCTTTTCCAGCCCTGGGTTTTGGGGTAAAAAATGAAGGTGTTGTTTCTTCCCCCTAGGCTTTAATGGTCTTCCGGGAGATCGAAAAAACCTTTTCGTTTTTTGGCCCCAAATATTGGGTTATCATCGAAAGTTGATAGCCAACGTAAAACGTCAACATAGTCAAACTTTTGGGAAAAATTATTTTTGTTCTTCAAATTTGTTCACCCGAAAAAATCCCCTTAAAAATTTTTTTTTTGGGAAAAAATATGGGAAATTTTGTGGTTAGATTCTTTTAATTTTGGATAGGGTTTAAAGCTTTACAATTTGATAGAGCAAGCCGCCAGAGGTGGGGCCGTTCTTTTCGGGACGATTACCCTACATGTATTAGGGAAACATAGGGACACGTGTGAGGGATAGATATCTTTGTATTCATTAGCATTATATGGCAGTGATGATAGATTTGCATTTTTGTCAAAGCAAATAGTTTTTATGAGATAAGACATAAAAGGTATATTTTAGATTTAGAGTTTGGCCTGAAATAGTGCATTTGGATTAAAAGATGCACCCATATTTTCCCCCAAAATTTTCAGGAGGAAAAAGTGCATCTTTTAGTCCGAAAAATACGTTGTGTAGCGCGAAACGGTCGTCGGCGTTCTTGTAGCCACCCATCCGTGATTTTATGCTGCTCATTTTGGATTAAAGAAGTTTTTACGCTACTGGTGAGTGCCGCTATTACTTCTACTTCTTGCCGTGGTATTATAAAGTTGTTTTTTTGTTGTGTTCTCGTCTGATGGATCATATTGGTCTATGGGTCTGTGGTAAAACACCCAAAGACCCAGAATACCTGAAAGCAAAATTTACACAACTGGGTAGATGCTAATAAATAGCAATCCCTAGAGACATACTCAATTCTTCAGCCTTGACCCATGGCTTAAAGGTTTTTTTTTTCACTACAAGGATTAGCGTTTTTATTGCTGTTTTTATTTTGTTTTGTTGAGGAGATAAGAGAGATTTTATCTTCTATGAGTGCATACAAGTTTCTCCTGGTTAGCGACCATCTCTATCTTTTCTCGCTTATCTGAATAGCTGGAAGCTGCTGTATGTTCATGGTGATGTCACTCCATGCTTTGTGTAATCTCTAGGAACGGAGCTTTGTTTGTTTAAGATAAGAACATGTCTTCACTCCTTAGAGCTCTTTAGTCTTTTGTATTACAGATTGTACATCTTCTGCAGTTATTTTGCTGCAACTGGCTCAGCTAGGAGTAGCAAAGGTGATATACCAAGCAATGCTTTACACCGGCCCATAGTCTAAACAGAAAGTGTGAGTCTGAAGCTGGTTGTGACTCTGTGAAACTTCTTGGTGAGATACACTTTTTAACGGAGTATAGTTATAGCACCCAGATGAAACAACCATCCTAATGTTTGTACAACTTTTTTATTTGGGCAAACCCAAGAAACCTATCCTTCATTTAAAAAACAAAAAACATCAAGGAAAAATTGGGAATAAAAAGACTCACGTGTCCAACTTGGATATAAACTTGTGAGTTCTAACAATCTTACATGATAATAGAACACAACATTGAGTTTCAATCAGGAATTAGGAATCTGTCCTTTTATGAAGCTGTTTCCTCTTCAAGCACCTTAATACATCATTATTAGTGTGAGATTTCAAACAGAAGTACTGGAGACGATTTCAGGCTCATTCTCACACTTTTACTCAATGAAACCAATCTTGTTCTTAAATAATTACAAGAAAGCAAAATCCTATCTGGTCAGTTTGTTTCACGAGACTCCACTCTGGGTTGCCTTGGGGCCTATTACCAAGTATTTCTTCTTTAGTTCTCAGAGAGATCACTTTCCTTTCTGAATATAGTTTACTATATATCAAGGTTATTCCTTTAATAACAATAATCATTCTTGAGATACCATAAAATGTAATTAAAATAAAAAAAAATCTAATTTCCTATTTATTATATTTCAGTTTAGGGTAAATTCACTTTATGCACATTTTCTATGCAGAGTTGTAAACAGAAAATCTGCAATGGATTACAGTATAACCAAATGTCTTGAACACAATACAGAAATTGTGGTACAATTCTTATAAGTCCATAGCTTGTCAATTTATGGTTGTAAATTGTTTGTGGCTCCACTACAGTTTTTTCTCTGCAATATGTCAAAGATAACAGTAAAATTGAAAAGTAACCTTTTGCTGCAGCTCTTGCTTTCTGATGCTTTTAGATTTACAGCAAAATATGCAACTGCTGATTTTAAAGGAAATTTTTTACTCTTCTGGGAAATCTGCAACATTTGGGTTGAATTTGTTGTGCAGGTTTCCCTATAAAGTTTGGACAGAAATTCTGCATAAATGTTTCACAGTTGCCCTTTCTTCATTTACCCTTAGAGGCTATAGATGTTTAAACTAGTCTTCCAGGCCCCCCTCGCCACAAGGCTGCGTTGCTGGGTCACATATCATTTGACAGATGGGGTGATAAAGTATGAATACACAATTTATAATATTCATTAGTAAACCCATCTGGGCCTAGGATTTGTTTAATTTTGATTGCCAAATGGCACTTTCAATTTCTTGAATGGTGATTGGGGAATTAAGAAACTGTTTATTCTCCTCGGTGAGAGTGGGGAGAGAAATGCTTCAATTTCTTTAGCTGTAGCCAAGGGAGCTGAGGTATATTTTTTTATATTATATAGAGACTTGTGTTAATCTGCAAAAGTATTGGCTATTTGCTGTGGATTGTAAATCTTCCTATGGTCAGGTGTGGTTAGATATGAAATTTTAGATCTTGCTTGGGTTTTTTTAACTCTCCGTGCTAATAATTTCCTAGGGCTATCTCGACTTAAGTTAAAGTTCCATTTAAATTTAGAAAGATGGTAGTCATATTTATTCAGATTAAATTCTCAAAATTTGTTTTTAGGGATGTTGAGTTCATCATTAATATTCTAACATAGGTTTTGCTTAAGTCGCATCTCAGCATTCTTGATGTAATTTAAAAGAGCGTTTAAGGTTTGGTCTCTTTTGCATTTTTCCCTGGAGGCGATGGAAAGCAGTACTCCCCTAATATATGCTTTATGTGCACACCAAAGTGAACTGGCAGAAGGGGCAGAGGGGCCGTTTAAAACAAAATATTCCTCTAGTGCATTCTTTATTTCTGAAATAATTTCTGTGGATTTTAATAAAAAATGGTTGATACTCCATGGGAAAAAGATAGGGGGAGAGAAGGCGTCTTTAACTGTAATGAATATTGGTGCTTGATCTGACCACGTTCTATATCCAACTAAAGATGAAATTATATTGGACAGGGCTACTCTGTTCAATAAGAAAAAGTAAATTCTAGAGTGGGTCTGTTGGCGGCAGAGTAGTATGTATAATCTACCTCCCAGGGTGTGTGTAACACCAATGATCATGAAGGTTTTCTTCTGAAAGGAGGGAGTGAAGTTCAGAGCATTTCTAGAACTCCGACTAGATCTATCTTCAAGCTTATGTACTACCATGTTAAAGGCTCTACAAATGATTAGATTATTTTTGGCAAGTTCTTTAGCTTTACGTATTATCTTAATAAAAGAAAGCTGGTGAGTGTTGGGGGCATATAATGCAAGAATCGTGTATGGGAGGGAATTGAGTAAACAATCTAGAATGATAAACCGACCCTTGGGATCAATAATGGATTCATTTAGTGTAAAAGCAATAGAGTCTTTGATTAAAATAGCAACTCTGACTTTCTTGGAATCTGCTGATTTATGAAAAAGAACAGGAATCTTTTATGTTTCACACAACATGAATCCACCAGATTAAGATGTGTCTCTTGAAGACATACTATATCTTCTTGTTGTTTCAGAATGTCTCTCCACAGCAGAGACCTTTTGAATGGTGAGTTCAAGCCGTTCACATTAAGGGCCACATGTAGGAAAACTGTCTAGGTCTAAAATTCACTTTGTTGCCCATAGAAACCAATCAGAGCGTCCCTCCCATTCCAAATAGTGATCAGGAAAAATGAGAGGGGCGCTCTGATTGGTCGCTGTGGGAAAAAAAGTGAGTTTTAGACCTAGACACTTTTCATACATGTGGCCCTAAGTGGCATGAACTTAATACTTATTTTAAAACAAAAAATGGTACTAGATAGATATGATGGTATGAATATAGCAACAACACTGTGACAACCAGTGTATCCAAAGGCAAAAGAGAAGATTCAAATGAGGCACCTAAAAGGAAAAAACAGAAACAACCACCAGGAAGACCACCAGGAAAGTAAAGTATCATCCCGATGATTCATTCCATCGGAGGTCGTCTTTGACGATTTTGTTTTCCCGACCAGAGAGGAGATATGACTTCCGGTCTGCTATTCCCTCTCTTAATCGGAGTAGCAGTTTCCATAGAGAGTAAGTCCCACATGAGGAGGAGATCTTTAACCGTCAATGGGGAGTTGCAAACAAAGGTTGTATTTTCCTTGGTTATGACCAACTTAACTGAGAAACCCCAATGCTAATTGATGTTGTTTTCTTGTAGAATTTTAGTATAAGGTAGAAATTCCTTTCTTTTCAACATTGTCCTGGCAGATAGGCCAGGAAAGATAGAGATATTTTTAAACCTTTTAGGAAGGTTTATGCCATTGCGTAGGGCTCTCAAAAAGTTATCTTTTGATCTAAAAAAATGAACATTGGCTAGTACATCTCTTGGTATTGAGGGGGGTAGGTGTTTAGGCTTGAATAATCTGCGTATTCTGTCCACGGTAAGATCTAGTGTATAAGCATTTGGTAGTACTAACGCCATTAGATCTGTAAAAAAAGGGAGTAGTTGGTCTGTAGTAATTGACTCTAGGATACCTCTCAGAAGGATATTATTATGTCTGGATCTGTACTCTAAATCCATCATTTTAGCAGAGAGTCTCTGCACCTCTTCCTCTAATGTAGCATTACCGTCAATTAATAAGTTGCGAGAATTGACAAATTCTCCCAGTCTGTTCTCAATATGTTCTGTCCTGAACACCACCGAATGAATATCCTTCCTAAAGTTCCCTAATCATATGTTAAAAGTCCCATTGTAAGGTATCGCTGAAGGAAGCAAAGAGACGTTGCAATGTAGCTTCAGTGGAATTTAGTGTACCTGTTGGGTCCTGAGGATCTAATTTGACCGAGTCAGAACTTGAGGGTGTCGGCGAGGATGGCGGAGATTGCAGGTGATCCCCTGGTTATTGAGGAGTAGACGGAGGTAATTGGAAGAACTCAGTCAGTTTTGTAGGTTTCAGTGGTTGTTTTGGATTGTGTCTCCCATTTTGATAATAGTAACTACTGTGAAGTAATCTCCGCTGACTTCACTCCATAAGAAAGTAGTTGAATAAGTGCTCTATGTCTCTTGAAAATTTTATTGTGACAGGCGTGTCCAAAGTGAGGGCCTCCAGTGAGAGATCACCCAAATCGGTGTAATTTGGTATGGCGACTCAGTATATCAAAGGAGTACTGAGCAGACCCTCCGCCTTGCTGGTGAGAGCACGCAGATCAGTCAGTAATAATGTCCTGAATTATACTAGATAGAGGACAAATAATTATGCTGTATTGTGGTTCCAAATCAAGAAGATTACAAAGGGAGTAACAAATGTAAGCTGGTATAGTAATAGTTATTTTTGTCTTTCAGAGGGCTACAGTCCACACTTATGAAATTGCAGAAATTGCATCAGAGCTTCAGAGTCAGCAAGCATAGAATAATTCACCCCATAAAAAAGATAAACACTGCTCACTGTGTGTATATAACTTGTGGGGATGGAAGGACTTTCTAGCCAGGAATATACAGGGTTAAAAGAGTCCTGCTCTCTGTGCTTTCCTACCCAAGACGGTGCCGGAGGCTGTAGTTTCACGCCAAAAGCCAACAGCTATGTTGCTATAAAGGTAGTGGGCCGACAGGACTTCAGAGGATGGCACTGGAGTGCGGGTGGAGGCTCTGCAGAGCAGTACTGGGCTCAAGGTAAGACCCGCAGCAGCTGTTCTGACTATTAAGCTCCTGGCAATTACCTCCTTGTGTGCGCTGTCTCACTGCCGCTCGTGTTCGCTCGTGTTCGGCGCTGCTCCGGGAAGTGTCTTCCTGCTTGCCGTGTGGTCCGTTCTCTAAGATGTCTGTGGGGCTGTTTAGGGAGCTGCAAGATGTCCCTTCTTCTGCCTCGTGTGTTATCCGAGCCTCCGGTCCGCAAAGATAGAGCTGCAAGGTCCGGGAATAGGTTTAGTTGGGCCGAGGTGTCAGCTTTCCTCTGGAGCTCAGTTAACAAGCGAATGTCACCATGCAGCACCAGGCCACGCCCCTCCTTTTATATTGTTGTTATTGGTATTATTGGTCTTGGTATATTGATTTGGTCACTAACATTATAGTGGTATTACTTACAATATGGTAGTGGTATGTGGGGTATTATTTCGTCTTTCTGTATTGTTGTTACTGGTGTTATTGGTCTTGATATACTTGTTCGGTTAGTAACATGATGGTATTAGTCACTATATAGTGGTGATAATGTGGCCCTTGTACTGACCCGCAGAATACAGATAATGTCAATTAATCTATTAAGCATAAACTCCAACAAAAAGTAAACTCATAAAACAAAAGGCACAATTGCATTTTTTTCCTGTTCAACATTTTTTCCTTTTTTTTCGAGGCGCAGTGTGTGACGGAGGCGCATAATGTATCATTACTAGTGTATGTAATGCGTCTCAATAGGTGCATTGCGTTATGAAAGTAAACAGCGTATCATTGCTACTATATATAAAATGCGCATATTAGGCGCATTACAATATGTCGTGCACGGCGTCTAATGCGCCTAGTTTTGGTATATTACAATTCATTGCCATCGAGTTCATTGCCAACCTCATCAGAGAAAGCTTCAGCCCGCAGTCCCCACCACCCTCCCTTACCCTTGCAACCTGCTCTTCCCCTTTAACTTGCTTCCCCACGGTCTCTCATGACAAGCTCTCCTCCTTACTGTCCAAATCCAACCTCACTACCTGTAGTCTTGACCCACTGCCATCCCACCTCATCTCAGACCTCAGTGCTTCTATCATCCCAGCACTCACCAATCTCTTCAACCTATCACTAACCTCTGGCATCTTCCCTACTGACTTAAAACATGCTACGATCCCTCAAATCATAAAAAAAAAAACCCTTGAACCCTATGCTCTGTCCAAATATCTCCCCATCTCACTGCTCCCTTTTGCTTCCAAACTCCTCGAGCAGCACGTCTATCTTCAGCTGTCCTCCCACCTCTCCTCGAACTCTCTTCTTGACCCACTACAATCTGGTTTTCGACCCCACCACTCTACCGAAACTGCCCTAACCAAAGTCACTAATGATCTAGTAACTGCTAAAGCCTCATGCCACTACTCTGTGCTCCTCCTCTTGGACCTGTCCTCTGCCTTTGACACTGTCGACCATTCCCTCCTGCTACAAATCCTCTTCTCCCTTGCATCACGGACTTGGCTCTTTCCTGGATCTCCTCGTACCTCACTGATCGGACTTTCAGCGTCCTTATTATTCTTGCTCCACCTCCTCCCCCCGGCCACTCTCTGTTGGTGTCCCCCAAGGGTCAGTCCTGGGTCCACTGCTCTTCTCTATCTACACCCTTGGCCTCGGTCAGCTCATAGCCTCACGTGGCTTTCATTACCACCTGTATGCTGATGATACCCAACTCTACATCTCTCGCCCAGATGTCACTTCTCTACTCTCCCGGATCTCTGACTGTCTGCCCTCCATTTCTCCTTCTTCTCATACGTCTCCTAAAACTAAATGTGTAGAAAACAGAACTCATCATCTTTCCACCATCCAACTCTATCCCTGCCCCTGATCTCTCTATTACAGTCAACGGCTCCACACTTTCACCGGTCCCACAAGTCCGCTGTCTTGGGGTAATCCTAGACTCTGCGTTATCTTTCAAACCACACATCCAAACCCTCACCTCTGCCTGCCGCCTCCACCTGAAAAACATCTCTCGCATCCGCTTATTCCTCGTCTATGACACTACAAACATGCTGGTCCATGCCCTTGTCATCTCCCGCCTAGACTACTGCAACATCCTTCTCAGTGGCCTCCCAGCTATCACCCACGCTCCCCTCCAATCCATCCTTAACTCTGCTGCCCGTCTTATCCACCTCTCTCCTCGCTACTCTTCTGCCTCTCCCCTCTGCCAATCCTTCACTGCTTCCCATTGCCCAGCTAATTCATTTTTAGCTACTAACCATGACCCACAAGGCTCTCCATTGACCTCTCCCCTCCATACATCTCTGCCCTAATTTCCAAATATCTCCCCCCACGCACTCTCCGCTCCTCACAGGACCTTCTCCTCTGCTCTCCCCTTATCAGCTCCTCACACAACCGTCTCCAAGACTTCTCCCGTGCTTCACCCACACTCTGGAACTCACTGCCCCAACACATCAGACTCTCCTCCACTTTCACCAGCTTCAAAAGCAACCTGAAAACCCATTTCTTCAGGCTTGCCTATAACCTTCACTAAACTTGTCACTACTTCCTCCACAGACATGTCTGCCCCTCACCTCCTGTCTCTTTCCCCCTCCTTGTAGATTGTAAGCCCTCGCGGATAGGGTCCTCTCTCCCTCTGTCGTGCCAATTGTCATTATCCCTTATCACTGTACTCGTTTGACTTATGTAATGTATGTAACCCCCTCGAATGTACAGCGCCCTGGAATCAATGGCGCTTTAAAATAAATAATAAAATCGAGAATATGGCATCAACATTTTTTTGGTGCAATATGCACCAAAAAATGGCACTTGTGTAGCTGAATGTATGAACCTGTCAAAAATCTGGCATCTGGTATACCTTTCATAGTATAATTGGTGCGCCTAATTTAAGCGCATAGCAAAATGTAGGCACATAGCATATCATTGCTAGCATATTTGATGTGCCTAGTTTAGGTGCATTCAAATGTGTCGTGCCTGGTGTATAATGCGCCTTGTTTTGGTGTATTACAGTTCATTCATATAGCGAAATGGGCGTCAACAGTTTTTTTGGTGCAATATGCCGCAAAAAATGGCGCAGCCCTAATGGGGCATGTCGCCCTTAGAGTTCTCTGAAAATTTAAACAATCCATCTAATGTTTTTGTCACATAGCAGTATAATATTGGCAGCAGTATAAAAAGTGTCAAGGTATGTGTGTCAAGGTGTGTGTTAAACTAGGGAAGACAACTCATTTAAAGACCTGTTAAATTAAACACTTGCAAGTTCAACACCAGGAAATGCTACGTTTGTTGTGACAAACTCCTAATGTAAATTGCAGGTGTGACGTTTACTTCGACATTAGTGGTATTACATACTACATGCTGCCATTTATTAGTGTATAAATTTAGGAGTACAGTATATCATAAATGCCTGTTTTCTTTTAGAAAATGTGTTGCACAAAAGACCTATGAAGAAGCACCTGTGAATGTCATAGACCGGGGTACAAGAGACTTGATGGATATTTTAAAACATATCTAGTAACTTAAAGAATGTACATTAAAAAGTACATACCCAATCGATTACCATTGAAATGCAGAAAAAAAGCAGTAGTCGTGCCCTTTAATTATGAATAAATAATATGTACAATATACTGAGTTACTAAGGTAAAGGCATACCACATATACAGTGGAGAAAATAAGTATTTGATACACTGGCGATTTTGTAAGTTTTCTCACCTAGAAAGAATGGAGAGGTCTGTAATTTGTAAGGTACACTTCAACTGTGAGAGATAGAATCTAAGAAAAAAAAATCCAGAAAATCATATTATATGATTTTTAAATAATTAATTTGCATTTTATTGCATGAAATAATTATTTGATACAATAGAAAAACAGAACATAAAGGGGTTTTCTCGTTACAGAGATCATATCTGTAATGATGGAAACAATAAAAATAAGCACTTTTGCAATTGGTTTGTATTACCTAAATCATTTAGTATAACATTAGCTAATCTGTAAGGGGAACATGTATGAACCCTGATCACTATAATTTTAAACAGGTGTACTCCAGTATCAGGCGCATTACAGAGCACCTGCAGCACTTTGTAATGCGCCTGAGATTTGGGGGGGAGGAGGGTGCTGGAGGCGTGTCACACTACAACTGTATGAAGCTACACATTTATAGCTTCAGTACAGCAAAACCAGGCACATTACTGCTGGAACAGGTAGACCACTTTAAAAGTGATTTACCTGAGCCAGAAGTGTCGTTTTTGTGCTAGAATTCACCTGATTTATGACCCACAATAGATCTGGGCAACAAAAATCATACATGTAGCACTACGTGTCTAAAGCTAAATCTGAAGCCTGGGGTCAGGTCATACCCCCTTTTTTGTGATTGACTGCATAATATTTGGTTCAACCTTGGTCAGGACATGCCCCATGTGCGGACACACATACGCTGTGCTGTGATTAGCTTTCTGCACTCTTCCCTCTGAGCTGTGTGAAAACGAACCTGAAAGTTGTTTTCTTTGCTGGCTGCTGTCTGCGTTTATGTTCTCATTGTCTTTCACTCTCTCTGAGGTGTGTAATAAAGGCTACCTGAGCTCTTCTCTGCTCCTCTCACAGTGAAAGCTCTATGTGAAGGATCTGGACAATTACTCTTTAGCTGCCAGATATAACAAACCCATATAACACAGCATTATACACTCTGCTTCCCCTCTACCTCCTGCCTGATAACAAAGGTGGGAACAGAGTGCATTTCTCACATTTTTTTCATCATTTCAGGCTGTATGTATAACTGTTTACACCAATGCAGGTGTTCTGGTTACAAGAAACTTGTGGAGTGAGGTGACAGCTCTGCAGACATGAGAACTGACCACTTCAGGAGGTCTGCAAAGCTGTGACATCCTCTCCCTTCTACTTCTCACACAGAATGATGATGCCACCAGTCTTCAGTGAGGGAAGACCTTCCTACTGGGAGGAGAGAACCACTCCTGGATTTGAAGCTGTAAGAGAGAGAGAGAAACAGCCTATCTGTGAAACCCCTTTAATCATTGGTGCAGAACTTTGTTTTGCAATTTTATAGGTCAGACGCTTCTTGTAGTTCTTGACCAAGTGTGCACACACTGCAGCAGGCATATAGGCCCACTCCTCCTTACAGATCTTCTCCAGATCTTTCAGGTTTCAGGGCTGTTCCTGGGCTACATTGAGTTTCAGCTGCCTCCAAAGATTTTCAATTGGTTTCAGGCGTGACTGGCTAGGCCACTCCAGGACCTTGAAATGCTTCTTACAGAGCCACTGCTTAGTTGCACTGGCTATGTGTTTCGGGTCATTGTCATACTGGAAGACTCAGCCATGACCCATCTTCAATGCTCTTACTGAGGGAAGGAAGTTGTTGGCCAAAATCTCACAATACATGGCCTAATCCATCTTCTCTTCAATACGGTGCAGTCGTGCTGTCCCGTTGCATAAAAGCACCCCCAAAGTATGATGTTTCCACCTCCATGTTTCATGGTTGGGAAGGTGTTCTTGGGGTTGTACTCATCCTTCTTCTTTCTCCAAACACAGCAAGTGGAGTTGATACCATTAAGTTCTATTTTGGTCTCATCTGACCACATGACCTTCTCCTATGCTTCCTCTGAATCATTCAGATAGTCAATGGCAAACTCCAAACAGGTCTGGCCATGTGCTGGCATGAGCACGGGGACCTTGTGTGCCCTGCAGGATTTTAATCCATGATGGTGTAGTGTGTTACTGACTATTCTCTGAGATTGTGGTGCCATCTCTTTTCAGGTCATTGACCAGGTCCTCCTGTGTAGTTATGGGCTGATTCCTGAATCATCCTCACCCCACAAAGTGACATCTTACATGGAGCTCCAGACTGAGGAAGATTGACAATCATCTTGTGTTTCCTCTATTATCTAATAATTGTGCCAACAGTTGTTGCCTTTTCACCAAGCTGCTTGCCTATTGTCCTGTAGCCCATCCCAGTCTTGTGCAGGTCTAAATTTTTTTCCTGATGTCCTTAGACATCTCTTTGATCTTGGTCATAGTTACATAGTTAGTACGGTTGAAAAAAGACACGTGTCCATCAAGATCAACCAAGGGTGGGGAAAAAGTGGGTGAAGGGAGGAAGTCATGGTGGAGAGGTTTGAGTTTGATTGATTAAGTGTGTGGACAGGTGTAACAAGTTCAAGCTGGTGCAATTAAAACAGGTAATGAGTGCAGAGTAGGAGGGCTTCTTAAAGAAAAGCTAACAGGTCTGTGAGAGCTAGAACTCTTGCTGGTCGGTAGATGATCAAATACTTAATTCATGCTATAAAATGCAAATTAATTATTTACAGTTCATACTATGTGATTCTCTGGATTTTTTTTTTTCAGATTCTGTCTTTCACAGTTAAAGTGTATCTACAATAAAAATTACAGACCTCTCCAATCTTTGTAGGTAGGAAAACTTGCAAAATAACCAGTGTATCAAATTATTTTTTCCCCACTGTATCTATGTCATGGACTTTTTTGTGATATCCAATTACTCAACCATTAAATTGGCTTATTACATTTGTTTTTCTGAGGACAGCAGATGCTATTAACAGACATGTTGTTTCCAGTGGTATGTCCCTTATTCTGTAAGATACAGTAGTTTCAGAGCATTAAAAGGAGTTTTCTCACCATGCAGTTTCACAACCAGCTTTTCTGCCATTCTGCCTTTGTCTGGTTGTGGGTGGTTCTATAGCAGTGATTAGTATATTTAGATTTTCTGTAACTAGCTGAGATATTACAAAGAGCAGTTCAGGAGAGCTAATCTGTAGTAAACAAAAGCTTTGAGGAGTGAAAACAATTACTTATCTATAAACAAAGGCAAATATAGTTAGAGATAATTAGTTTGCTCAGCATGAGTTTTCCATTTATAGTGCATCACTCCCTGCTCTCTGCTCTATTCAGATAGTAGAGATATTGACCTAACCAGAGAAACTTGTCTTTACTCACAGCAGATAAGGTTAAATAAAAAAAAAAAAAACAACATATTTGGAATCAGTCTTCAATTACCTATCCCTACATGCTGAACGCTAATATTTGTAGTGAGAAAACCCCTTTAATGCTTAAATCTTACAGTTTGTAGCCCGCTCTGTCAGAGAGGAAACCAGTTTATTTAGAGTGGCTATTGGCCACACCAACTCATGGTAGTCCCACCCACCTGACGTTTATTGATGGGTTTCTAGCTATTCACAGTTATAAGCTATTCACGGATGGGTGGGGCTAATACCCGCTCATGAATATATTTTTATTGCTAGCAGTTTGGAATGCATGCAACTTTTTTGATCACTTTTATTCCAATTTTTATAGGACGTGAAATAACAAAAAATGACACATTTTTACCGTTTGGAATTTTTTGTCTTCTATGGTGTTCAGCGTACGGGACAAATGATGTTATATTTTAATAGATCAGACTTTTTGGACACGGCAAAACCAAATATGTGTAAATTTTTTATTATTTTATTTTTTTTTTATTTTTAAAAGGGCACTTCACCACTAGGGGGCACTATCATATCTACAGCCTAATACATTGCATATACAATTCATTAGGGTATACAAAGATGGTGGTTTCCCCACTTCATGCCTGGGGCCAGAAGTGGGGAAATTCAAAACATGGTGGCGATGGAAGTCTTGACAAGGCCTCCCGCTTCAATGTTAGGGGATTGGGACTCAGCGATTTCACAACTGATGTCCCGATCACAGTGAGGAAAGATGCGCGGCACCATTTCTCATTGATTTAGACGCTGCGTACTTATAAAACACCCAACGTATTGCGTCGCATACAATGCACACTGCAATATGCCGTGTGAACATACCCTAATGCTTCTTTAAGGGGAAAAAACAGGTGATGGGACAAGATCATGACTAACTGGAAGATGCTTTAACACCTTAGAACGACATCTTTGTAGAGTGTCAACAGTGTGGCCAGTGTCATCCAGTCACAAACTGACATAGCATGTTTAGACCTGCACATCAGTTACTTTTGGAGGGAAGGGGGAAGTGGCCAACAGAAATGTTAATAATATAAAAAAACTTTTCTTTATGGGGTAAAGCAGGAGTAGCACCATTGGATAGTCCTTAAAGGGGTTGTGTGAGAAACCCAAAAAATAAGAACATAATGGGCAACACGTATGATTTTTAGGCCCAGGTGCCTTTTTTACTTGCCCACATTAGTAGCGTAGAATGTGCCTAAATCTATGAACCTGTTCTACTGTGTGTCATAGATTTAGCACTTTCTAGCTACTAAGCGACACTTCTGGCTCAGGTAAACCACTTTTAAAGTGGTCTACCTGTTCCAGCAGTAATGCACCTGGATTTGCCGTTCAAAAGTCATACAAGTGTAGCATCGTACGGTTGTAGTGCGACACGCCTCCAGCACGTCCTCTGATCTCAGGCGCATTACAAAGTGCCGCCGGTGCTTTATAATATGTCTAATTTTGGAGTGTGCCTGATTAAAAATATAGCGAACAGAGCTGCGCTAGTTTTCAAGCTGAAAAGATGCCAGACTTCTGCCACAGCCCCGTACATACATGTCGCCCATAGCGCAGTGATGGTAAAGATAAGCAGTAATTATCTGTCACAATCCAGTGTGTGAACTATCTACAGACACTGTTGTATCGCATATTATCGCCATGTTGGATTTTTCTCCTCACTGGACTAGTGGACAGAGCTACAGTTGCTAGGTGCGCTCTATGAAAGCTACATTGCCCACAACAGCACAATTCCCTAGAAAATATTTCAATTCTGCCCTGTAAACTGTGTGTTTTGAGTGGTCGCAGCACTTCTGAACAAGGATAGGCCATCAATTTAAAAAGCCCGGATAACTTATATGTAAGTTACAAAAACAAATTCTATACTGTTAAATTACAGCTCTAAAAATTCCAAAGTTGAATCACAATCACGTGTATATTGTTCCTATACGTCAAGATTTTTATTCTGTCTACGTTCCAGATGTGCAAGAAACATTGAATGAATTGAGTTCTTGAGAAATTAGAAAATACAAGCATGGCTTTTATGAGGCTAAATGAGCAGCCATTCAAGAATGCTGATGGATATGACACTTGGCAAAATGTGCTAATTTAAGCTTATGACCACGACAAGGAGTTAGGTCAAAAGAATGGTGCATGGGAAACAGACGTCAAAAGAAGTCTCCAGGGTCTTGTTCAGGTTACTAGTATATGCACACTTGCTTTACTACCAAGCATGCTTTACTGAAAGTGTTTTTACTTTCAAGCCTATATAAGCAGCACGCTGTAGGTTAGGCTAAGTCCTCAACACTTTGGAGCACTATGTTTGTTGTATACATTGGGACATTCTTCCTATATGTATGTTTAACATGCACAAAGGCTTATATTTTCTAGATACATGCCAAAAGAGTATCTTTATGGCATAGGCATACAGTTTCATATTTCTTAAATATATGTGGTATAGTATTTTAAATCTGGGTACCGAATGTAATGCACACAAATGTGGGCATTTTGGGAGTCTGAAATGGAAGCTTTTAAAGTCGGTTGAATGCTTTTGGTACTTTTCCTGAAAGGTTTTTCTGTATGGCTTCAAAAACAATTGTAAAAAAACAACCACATTAAAAAGCCCACTAAAAGCAAATATAAACAACATCATAAATCATCTTCAGACTACAGGTGATTTTTTTATATGCCATTTGAAATGCCACAAAAAAAACATCAAAGCTTGACCCTATGTCATGATCATGCCTGACAGAACCTCAGCTTTGGGCTCTGTTCGCCGGCCGCGGCCGTTGCGACGGAAGCCCTGGTTTCTTACTTGATGTTTTGGAATTGTATTCACTAAGTGTGAACTGTGTTCTCCTCGCTCTTTGCTTGATTGACTCCTGGCCAACGCCCTGGCCAGGAATCCTCCAGCACTCTTGGAGTTAATGAGTTTCTCCTTTTGATTGACAACCTTCTGTTCCTATCCAGCCTTGTGTTTCTTTCCACCTATGACCTCAATCCTGCCTTCCTTGGTTCCCTATTTAAAGGTTCATTTCACCTTCATCATTGCCTGCTATAGAGGTCTTCTGCCTGTAGCTAGCGTTGCCTTTATTCTGTCCTTTCTGTTGCCTGACCCTGCTGCGCTACTGACCATTCTTTCTCCTTGTGATTTTGTACTTCTGCACCCGACCGTTATTGACCTTTGGCTTGTCTTACGTTTTTCTCTCTGTCTCCTGATTTGGTACTGCGCTGCCCGCTTGCTGCCAACCTTGCTTACCTGACATTCCCTTATTGTGTTTTGTATTTGTTTATCTGTGTCTTGTGTCCCCACGTATTCAGTGTAGTCTTCAGTCTTCTGGTTGGGGCCGACCTTTTAAGGAGTCGGGTACCCCCAAAAGGCAGGGACAGGGGTTGGAACCAGCGTCAGGGCCTCACTCTGTCTGTGTCTTCTCGTGTGTCCCTGACGGGTCCCTGACACCCTATGTATATTCTAGGGCGACATGTATGAATGAGGCTGAGCCAGAAGTCTGGCATCTTTTCAGCTCGACATCCAGCGTAGCCCCATTCGCGATAGTTTAAAATGGCCCGTACGCCAATATCAGGTGCATTACAGAGCATCCGTGGCACTTTGTAAAGTGCCTGAAATCAGGCGCTTTACAAAGTTCCGCGGGCGCTCTGTAATGCACCTGATGTTGGCGTCCGGGCAACTTTCAACTATCACGAATAGGGCTACGCTGGATGTCGAGCTGAAAAGATGCCAGACTTCTGGCCCAGCCCCGTTCATACAAGTCATCCTTAGTGTATACTTAAAATATATAGCATCATACAATACAATCAGAAAGTAATTATTACATGTGTGTACATTTTTATTTCAGAAGTTTATACAATGCAATGGAAGAAATGATACTTATATTCCATAAGGAAAAGCTACATTTATCCCTGGGCAAAATAGTCTCTGTAGGAAATGTTAAAAGTGTTGGGATGAAAGTGCCCAGACTGAATTATTAGACTATAAGAACAAAAACAGCTGAAAAAACAACCTGAAGAAAAATATTCATCAAAGAAAAGGCAGGATCAAGATGGAATTCAGTATCAAATATGCAGCTCATACATGATGACACTTAGCAAAATACTACAAGTATGTGATCATGAATGGGGAGGATTCAACCATAAAATCAAGATACGGATGTAGCTTGACTGCGATAACTCTGCTTTCCATGTTATTTATTCTTGGATTCCAAAAAAGCCTTAAAAAAGCAATGAAAAAGTTGAGATAACGTTCTCTGTCATGATATCATGGTGCGTTATTTGTCAAGCGTATTCTAGCTACATCTGTATATGACAAAAATCAGGAATCACGGTTAAACTAACCAAACACTACTGTTATTACCAGGGCTGCAATCAGTACAGCCCATGCATTTGGCCCCTTCCCCACAAATTACCAGTTTCTAATTTGCACCAGACGAGGGGGCCCGTATAAGAAGGGCTCCTGTTAGTATATATATATATATATATATATGTGTGTATGTATATATATATATATATATGTGTATATATATATATATATATGTGTGTGTATATATATATATATATATATCACAGAGTTGCATGGGCATTACATCTCTGAGTGCTTATCTGGGGACTGAAGGAATAGTTTCAGTAGGGTCCTTATCTAATGAAATTTGTGGTACTCCTGCTTTGTTTGCTAGAAAGAGCACCACTCTTGACCTTGGGCTGTACTTGGTACTGCAGATAATTTACTTGAGTACCAATACCAGATAGAACCCATGGATCTATTTGTGAACACCAGGGGCATTGCTAGGGTCCTAAAAGATCCTTGGCACAGGCTTCTGTGTTATATTTTGCACAGTAGAGCTGGGTTCACATAACATTTTTCACAGCCCATGAACAGCGACATGTATTTCTACGGATAAAAACACAGATACTCCCCACAGCCAGCAGCACTCAAGCAGCCACAAACCATGACACTCACGCCACCATGCTTGACTGTAGGCAAGACACACTGTCTTTGTACTCCTCACCTGGTCACCACCACACACACTTGACACCATCTGAAACAAATAACTTTATTTTGGTCTTATCAGATGACAGACCATCGTTCCAGTAATCCTTATTCTTAGTCTGCTTAGTCTGCTTATTTTTATCAAACTGTTTGAGGGCTTTCCTGCGCATCATCTTTATAAAAGGCTTCCTTACGGGATGACAGTCATGCAGACCAGTTTGATGCAGTGTGCGGTGCATGGTCTGAGCCCTGACAGGCTGACCTCCCACCCCTTTAACCTCTGCAGCAGTACTCATACATCAATCTTGAAAAGACCATCTCTGGATATGACGCTGAGCACAAGCACTCAACTTCTTTGGTCGACCATGGTGAGGCCTGTTCTGAGTGGAACCTGCCTTGTCAAACTGCTGCATGGTCTTGGCCACCGTGCTGCAGCTCAGTTTCAGGGTGTTGACAATCTTCTTATAGCCTTGGTCATATTTATGTAGAGCGAAAATTCTTTTTTTCAGCTCCTCTCAGACAGTTCTTTGCCATGAAGTGCCATGTTGAACTTCCAGTGACCAGGATGAGAAAATGTGAGAGCAAGAACACCAAATTTAACACATCTGCTCCCCACTCACACCTGAGACCTTGTAACACTAATGAGTGACATGAAACCAAGGAGGGAAAATGGCAAATTGAGCATTTGGGGGGTGTTCTCACTGTTGTTGCCAGCGGTTTAGACATCAATAGATATGTGTTGAGTTATTTTGAGGGCACACCACATTTACACTATTTTACAAGCTGTACACCTAAAACTTTACATTGTGTAAAAGTGTCATATCTTCATTGTTGTCCCATGAAAAGATATAATACAACATTCACAAAACTGTGAGGGGTGTACTCACTTTTGTAAGATGCTGTATGATCTAAGCAGTACACTGAAAAATGAAAACCAGAACTCACAAATTTGCCTATTCAAAAGCGCTTATTTATGTATGATAGTGTAATACCTTAAATAATACAGTCAAAAATACACCTATACAGGGAGCAAATATACCATACAAATTACTGTCAGGTTGCTACAAATCCCATAATAACAAGGCCATCGATCACAGTAATACTTAAATACCAACAAATACTGCCACACCATGACCACATGAGATCAACACATATTAAATACTAGTTGTAAAAAGGATCTGTGCAGACATATAAGTGATTGCAGTGAAGTTAAAGCCAATGAATCATCGATGATGTCTTCTCTGATGAGTCATTCCTTTCCTCCTTTTTTTTCCCTTTCGGCCTAGACCACCATGATGACTTCTTCCAGCCATGACTTGTCTCTGCAGAATTTATCACACAAGCATCTTAGAATCTTTACTTTTACAGCACCTTCGTACCCATTCCCTTTCTCTGTACAAACTTCCCATAGGGTTTTAGGTGGAGGTGGGTATTACGTGGTCATAGATGGAGGCTGTATTTACTGGTGGCACTAGGCCATATAACACAAAGGTTGCAGGGAGGTGCAGTTGGAGCAGAACAGGCCACAGCATATTGGCACAATCTGGGTCTATAGCTTCCCCTCAGTAGGTAGGGATATAGATGCCGCCAGTAGATAGGGATATAGATGCTCCCTTAGTAAGTAGGGATATAGATGCTTCCAGTAGTTAGAAATATAAATGCCTCCTCAGCAGATAGGTATATAGATGCCCACTCAGTACGTTGGGATATAAGTGCCCCCTCAGTAGGTAGAAATATAGATGTCTCGAGTAGGTAGGTTTTTAGGTGCCCCCTCAGTAGGTAGGTATATAGGTGCCCTCATTAGATTAGTATATAGGTGCCCCCTTGTAGGTAGGTATATAGGGGAACCCTGAGTAGGTAGGTGTGTCTCCTCAATAGGTAGTTATTCAGGTGATCCCCCATAGGCAGATATATACTTGTCCGTTAGGTAGGTGGGTACATATAAAAGTGGCTCCTTGGTAGGTAGAGAGGCAAAAAAATAATAATAAAAGTAATAATAATAATAATCACCTCTCCCCATTCCACCGCAGAATTTCTCTTTCAAATTGCATCTGGTGTGGGAGTCATGACATCATCACGACGCCTGTGTCATGATGATATCACGGGTATCAACTCAACTGTGTATGGGGCCCACTGGAGATCTGCATGGTAGGGCAGATTGCCAGTCTGGGCCAGATTCAGAACAGCAGCCAATTTATCCGGGACACAGGACCTAGATAAAATGGCCTAGCAATACCCCTGATGAACACAGACTAATCTCAGACATTATATATAGCCTTAACCTAGCCTAAGTCTGTACTGAACAGAATGTAACAATTTCTTGGGTTGAAGGCTAGAAGTTGGGCACTGTTAATTGAAAGAAAAGAGTGCAACGATGCAGAATTCCCTTGATGTAGTTTATTAGTAAAAGTAAAAAACAAAACAAAGTGCAAACAAATGGTATGACGCATTTGAGTCTCATTCTAGGAACTTCCCCTGGATCTTAAAAGGGTATCCCCATTAGATTGTTTAGCTTTAAAAATGTAGGCAAAGGTAATTAAAATTATTAATAAATACAATGTTTTTTTGATTCTGCTTCTCTTCAGAGTTAGGAGCAGATCTTATCTTTTGCTTTTTAACACAAGCTTCCCTAGTTACTGGTCACCTCTCTATGCTCTAACAAGCTAAAACAGTGGTTGGGATTATGATTTTACTCTCTGCTGTGTTCCTTATCTTGAAAGACAGAGATTATTTGCATTACTTACTGACAAGCTTAACTCTTTAAAACTCTAAAGCCTTGTGTACTACAGTTTAGAAACATCCAGCACTCATGTCACTGAAACAGGATCAACTAGAAATAGCAGAGCTAATATGCCAATCACTGCTATAGAACCATCCATAACCTAATCAGGAGGTGAGAGTCTTAAGCTGCCTGTGGCTCTACAAAACACTATAGTGAGAAAACCCCTGTAAGGATTATCACTGTAAGTATAAAACCTGCTGGCTGCTTTTTGGAATCTGCATATGCTGTGTATTTAGTAAATAAAAATTATTAAAAAACTGCACAAAATAAACCTAGACCTTACTTTACCATGTAAATCTAATTCTGAACTTACACAATGCATTGCTCCTAACCAATACATTTTTGAGGTTTGTATTGTTGAGGCTGTAGTGAATAAGCTAACATATTAGTATGCAGGTTTCGACTGGCTCACAAGGGAAGAGGGGAAACTCCCAGTGGGCCCCTGAGCATGGCAGACCTGGAGTTTCTTTGAAACTGTACATGCATCCTTGGGAGAGGCAAAAACAGAGAAAGAAAGAAGCAAAAAGCAAAAAGAAGTGTAAGAGGCATGGACAGAAGCTGTAGGGTGGGCTCCCAGAATGAAATTCCACTGATGGGCCCTAGGCACCTCAGCCCAGCACTGTTAGTATGATATATAATATGTAAGTACATAATAAATAAGGTAAAATATTGAAATATATTCAAAGTTTTTGGGTACATTTAATCTGTGGATTTATGTACAAACTCAAATATTTCATTAAGCAGTTTTGTGAATATACATTGTAGTATAGTTATTCCAGTTTCCTCTACAGCAGAAAAACACAAATTCCCACAGGTTCCGTAAAAGACTATAGCTCACTTGATTAATTCTGCAGACATCCAGTGTGGAAACATGCCACTTCCTACACAGTTTTCTAGTGAAATAGATCAATTTAAGTGACTAATGGCCACACACAAAGGCAAATCAAACACCCTGGTTATATTATAAAAACAGGTTATTCTTCACAGGCTCTAGTCATCAGAGGCTTGTTACTCCTAGGCTTCAAAAACAAATCTTAACGGAGTCCCACAACCATCATGTCCTATTTATAGAACTGCTATTGTCATTCACAAATATAGCATTGGGTCCCTTCAGGCACCAAAGGAAATGTACAACTACAGACACTGCACAGACTTAAAGGGGTGGTCTCACTACACGGATTGCTTTTTATGTTAAAGATCTTGCAAAAACAAGTCACTTTGCAATATGTGTCCATTAACAGTGTTCTACCTATTCCTAGATATCCCCTCTTGTATGGGCTGCATCAGCTCCTCAGGTCACTATAGCAACAGACCTTTTTGGACTCTCCTGATAAGCTGCTAGCGCTGGTCGCTATAGCTACAGACCTGGTGTCCTCAGCAGCTTCTCACTGCAGGCCGGTAGAAGTCAGTAAAGCCAGTAAACACGCCCCTGAATTCAAAAATGAAACCGAGAAAACAGGACTGAGGTAAGAAGAATTTATGCAGTGAGACAACCCCTTTAGTCACACTCGAGTTAGTAATACTTAAAATTACTTATCTCTGATTATAAAACAACTTTCTATAAATTAATAGTAGAAACAAAACTAAGAAACTTTGTAATACACTGACAAGCCATAGGATAACAAGGTTTTGAACATTTGACCTTCAGGCTCCATATCTCAATACCTTCTACATTTTGAGACTAGCATCATTTTATAGACACTTATCTTGACTATCTCATACAGAAATTTGACTTGCAACTAGAGATGGGCGAATCGATTCTAACGAAGTGGAATTCGTTTACAATTTCAGGAAAACTTCGGTTCGGAACGAAGTCGAACTTTGGGGTACTTCGGGTGAACGAAGTGTGCTTTTGATTGATAAAATGGCTGCGAGCACATGGCGCTACATGGGGCAAAGCACTCTGGGAGGAAGAAGGGCATAGCCTGCATGACATGTGCAGAGATGAAGCCAATCAGAGACCGGCAGACGCGACGCCGGGAGCTCACACTCCTCTCACTGTGCTCATCAGGGAAGGTGCTGCCGCGGCTGATAGCTCTTACTGAAGAATTGATTTTTATACAGCATTTCTGTGGGTGTCTCGCTTGTCTCAGAGACTGTTCTCTTAATGTTCTATTTCTAATTTTTTGGGGTATTGGATCTGAAATCCAGTGTGTGCGTCCACTGCAGCTGCATATACATTCAATATCCAAGTGGGATCTAAGCCAGTTCCTGTTGTATTCATTTAAAGAAACAGCGTTTTTACAATACAAATACCATTTCATTTTTGGCTGCTCAATTCTATTGCGCAATTTGCATCCAGGGGTTAAATTAAGCGTTGTTTTGTGGTGTGTGCCCCAAAAAAACCGTTTTTTAACCCCAAAATAAAAAATTTTTTTTCTGTAGCCAAATTCACAAGAAAAGGTTAATTACAACTGTATCTTTGTTGTGTGGGTAAAAAACACGCAATTGTAACCGCTAAAAAGCTATATTTTGGGGCTCAATTCTTTGGGAAATTTTACACCCAGGGAAAATTAAGGTTGTTTTGCTGGTGTGCTGCCCCCAAAAACCTTTTTTTCAACGCCAAAATATAAAAATTTTTTCCTGTAGCCAAAATCACAAGAAAAAATTAATTTTACAATGTATCTTGTTGTGGGGCGTAGAAAACCCCAATTGTAAACGTAAAAAGCTACTATTTGTGGGCTCAATTTTTTGGGCAATTTACATCCAGGGGTTAAATTTAAAGCGTTGTTTTGGGTGTGCTGAAAAAAAAAAAACCGTCTTTTTCAACGCCAAAATATAAATTTTTTTTACCTAATTCACAAGAAAAGGGTTTAAATTTACAACTTACTCTTTTTGTGTGGCGTAGAAAAAACCCGCAATTGTAACAGCTAAAAAGCACTAGTTTGTGGGCTCAATTCTTTGGCCAAATTTAATCCGGGGGTTAAAGCGTTGTTTTGCCTGGTGTGCTGACAAAAAAAAACCGTCTTTTTCAACGCAAAAAGATATAAATTTTTCCTGTGTAATTCAAAGCAAAGGTAATTTACAACTGTATCTCTTGTTGTGGGCGTAAAAAACGAAATTGTAACACGCTAAAAAACTATAGTTTGTGGGCCAATTTTTTGGGAATTTACACCCCGGGTTAATTAAGGTTTTTTGCTGGTGTGCTGAAAAAAAATAAACCGTCTTTTTCAACGCAAAATAATAAATTTTTCTTACCTAATTCAAAGAAAAGGTTAATTCAACTTTTTTTTTTTTTTTTTGTGGGCGTAGAAAAACGCAATTGTAACACCTCAAAGCTATAGTTTGGGGGGCTAAATTTCTTTGGCGCAATTTAAAATCCAGGGGGTTAATTAAGCGTTGTTTTGCGGGTGTGCTGACAAAAATAAACGTCTTTTTTCAACCCAAAAATTTTAAAATTTTTTTCCCTGTACCCTAATTCACAAAAAAAGGTTATTAAACTGTATTCTAGTTGGTGGCGTAGAAAAACGAAATTTGTAACACGCTACAAACTATTTTTGTGGGCTAAAATTCTTTGGGCGCAATTTCACCAGGGTTAATTAAGCGTTGTTTGCTGGTGTGCTGACAAAAAAAAAACCGTCTTTTTCAACGCCAAAATATAAAAATTTTTCTGTAGCCTAAAAAACAAGCAAAAGGTTTAATTACAACTGATCTTTTGTTGTGTGGGGGAAAAAACACGCAATTGTAACAGCTACAATACTAGTTTGTGCGGCCATTCTTTGCGCAATTTACACCGGGGGGTTTTATTAAAGGTTTTTTTTGCGGGGTGTGCTGACAAAAATAAACCGTCTTTTTAAAACGCCAAAATATAAATTTTTTCCTGTACCCTAACATGTAAATTTAAATTAAAGCCTGTTTGTGTTTTTTCTTTTAGAAAAAACACACAGTTTTTTTAAAACGACACATAAAGTAAATTTTTCCTTGCATTTGTGGAGCACAATTTATCGGGGGGTTTCCCAAGTTGTTATGGGTTCTTTTTGGAGTCAAAAACGGGGGTGTATATTTATCATAAAAGATATCATTCAACAGTGTTGTACATTTTCGAAAAAAACAGTATGTCGAAGAGAAGTCGCAGCCCCTGCACCTGGAGTTGCAGTGGGGCCAAAAATTCCCGGAACAGGCCCCGTTTAGACAGCAAGGGGTGTCGGCGGGGTCACTCGGGGTGAGGCCACAACTGCCGCTGTAATTAGGGGCCGGGGGTGTTTTTCACAACCAAGGGTTTTGATTGGTTGACTAGGTCATCCCCTTCCTCCCAATGACATTTACAACCCCGAAAAAAGCGGTGGGAACCCCAGACACAACCCCTTTGTTGGCATGGTCGGGGGGCGGGGGCGCAGCCCCAACCCTTTCCCCAGCCCGCCTCTGTCCCATCGGGTTCCTCAGCCCGAGTAAAAGTAAGATATCTTACAACACAAACACCCCGCCGAAGTACATACACAACAGAAAAACAGTGTGCTGTAAGTCCAAACAATCACTAGGAAAACACAATGTACAGTTAGGCTGTGTTTACACGGCTTATTCCCGACGGATTTGTGAAACCGTATTGAGCTCACAAATCCGCCATGAATAAGAGGCGGGACGGGGGCGGGGCCGGAGCGCGGCAGGGGCGCCGCTCCCGGCCCCATAGACAATGCATTGTTTACGGCGCCTCCGCGCCGTAAATTATGTGCATGTCGCTTTCTCCCCCCGCGTCGTATTCGCCGAGCGGGGAGGAGCGACGGAATCCACTGTTCTCTATGAGAGCAGTGGATTACCATAATGACAGGGACGGATTGGCGCCATACTGTAGCGCAAATCCGGCGCGGAGTACGGCGCCAATCCGTGCCCAAATAAGCCGTGTGAACGAGGCCGTAGGGCGCATCCCCACGGCATAGGACAAATACCGGCCGGTATTTATCCTGTTTTGCGCCCGTCCCCACGGCCAGGGGGGGGGGGGGGGGGGGGGGTCTTTTCTCCGCGATGAGCGGAGAAAAGACCTCCCCCTTCCCATCGAGAAGCACAAATTCCATCCCAAAACGGGACAGAAGATTGTGCTTCTAAAATGTTTTGCCGCCGGCCGCCGGCGGCAAAACCGCCCGACGGAAAACCGCCCGACGGAAAACCCGTGCAGTGGGGACTGCTGCACGGGTTTTCCATAGGGCACCATTGTGCTCATTTTCGGTCGGTTTTTCAGACGGTCTGAAAAACCGCAAACCGCCTGAAAACCGGCCGAAAACCCTTGCCGTGGGGACATGCCCTTAGAATCAGTTTTGTATGTCTGTCTGCCTCTCCATCTTCTCCTCTCTCAATATACTGATATGGGCAGTTGTAACCTAAACTGTCACTAAAGCTGACTCCCCATCATCCCTGCTACACAGCTACTGTTAGTGACTAATGACTGAGTGAAGAGATAAATAAGAAGGGAGAGGGTTGGAGGCTAATAAATAAAGAATGAAATATTTTTTTATCTAATAAAATATATTGTAAACTAGATTATTTTTGCTTGCACAGCTGATTTATGGGATGCAGTGTTGCATTTGGAGGTAAACACAACACCACAAAAAAATCAGCTAAAACACAATGAGCAAGATGTACAAAAACAAATTGCCCAAAACAGGGGTTTCAGAATGTGCCCCACCACCTCAACCTTTTACCATCAAACACAGTTTTGTAGCTGCTGGAGAGCTTTTTGTTGAGCTGACAGCTATCATCCCTAAATGACCATTTAAAGAAGTTCTACATTAAAAAAAGACAACATAAAAAAACGGATAAATGCTAGTAGGAAATACCAGTTAAAATTCAGTAAATGTTCCTTTATTTATAATTTTTCTCTCTTGTCTAAACAGTTACAGAAACCATCTCTCAGTTTGGAGGACCTGGACTGTCCTGCATTACACATTACAGAACTGATCTGTATTGGTTGAGAATCTGCCAGATAACATCTCATAACTTGGAATCCAAGCAGAGGGGGATTCCCTTCAAAGATATAGGGGTGACCAAAGCAAAGGATCTCTTTAACCAAAAATAATGGCTTTGTTGATCATGCATGTTATGTTTGTGAATGTATTGTAACATTTATATACATACCATGTCCACAAGGAAGTCAAGATAGTTCATATGCTTAGACTCTGCTGGTTGCCAGTCTGAATAGTTATTGGAAGACACACAAAGGTTTAACAATTGTCTATAAGGTGTCCATGGTGATTAATACACATGTAGAGTAAATGTAGAATAGATGATGGGACTTGTCTGAACCAAAGTGATTCGCCAGACAAGGACACTGGACAAAAGCAGTATGGCTGGTAATATAATGTTATCCAGTGTTCTAATGCTGTAATAACTGAATAAGTCCAGCAAAAAGACTATGACTATATTTCTCTGCAACTCAAGTTCTGATAAACTTCCTAAACATTTTATCAGGAAAAGGTAAAATCAAATTTAATAAATGTAATTTGTGTTTTTTTATTTTGTTTTTAATTTACTTTATACATTGTGCCCCACAATAAGGTGAGGGAACTGATTTCCTTTTCAATTAGAGCAGAAGTCATAGCTCCAGTTACACAGTTATACAGTCTCTAGCACAGAATGCAGACCTGATCTGTTCAAACCCAGCAGCACCTGCAATTACCTGGCCCAGGCAATCACATGTTTGTTGGTGACAGAAACAGAAAGCCTAAAGGACATGCACACTTAAAAGGGTTTTCTCACTTCAAAGATGAGACATTTTATATGCTCTGAGTACACACAGGCTTTTATGATTACATGGTTTCCTAACCATAAGACGATACTAAACTCTGTAAAGTAATCAACACAATGAGACACAGATGAGGTTTAACACAGATAAATGCAAGGTTATGCACATGGTGAGGAATCCATTCCATGATTATTTGTTAAATTGAAAAATGCTGGGAAAAATGACATGGAGAAGGACTTGGGAATCCTGGTGGACAGTAAACTTAATTGTAGCAGCCAGTGTCAGGCAGCAGCAGCCAAGGCTAATAGGATCATGGGTTGTATTAAAAGAGGCATAGATGCACATAATGAGGACATTATTCTCCCATTATACAAGTCACTGGTTAGACCACACATGGAATATTGTGTACAGTTTTGGACACCAGTGCACAGGAAAGACATTGTAGAGCTTGAACAGGTACAAAGGCGGGCAGCAAAAATAATAAAAGGACTGGGTGGACTACAATAGCCAGAAAGATTAGCAAGGTTAGGGTTATTTAGTTTAGAGAAAAGACGGCTTCGGGAGACATAATAAATATATTGAAGGTCAATATAGAGATCTCTCCCAAGATCTATTTATAACCCGGACTATATCCAGAGCAAGGAGGCATCCTCTGCGTCTTAAAGGGGTTGTGATAGAAACCCAAAAAATAAGAACATCTAATGGAGAAAATCTAAGGATAAGCAACAACTATCTGTCACAATCCAGTGTGTGAACTACTTACAGACACTGCTATATCGCAGATCATTACCATGTTGGATCTTTCTCATCATTGGGCGAGTGGGCAGAGGTACAGTTGCTAGGTGCGCTGTGTGAGAACTACATTTCCCACAACAGCCACTAGCTCCAGCTGAGCTGTAGATTCTATATACTATGTACACACAAAATTTATGGCTCCGGTATCACACCATAAGTCCATCAGGCATCGAGACAGAGGCAGTAGTAGGGTGCAAAGGGTTCCTTATTTATGTTTATTTGCAGAAACAAAATGCATGGCAGTAACAGGCACAGCAATAATAGGGAACAAAACAAATCTCCTGCTTGTCTGAACACTTACTATACACAGGCATAGTTCCCTCACTAACACCTTGGTAGGAACGTGGGATTGGTGCAGCAGATACCGGTCTCCTCCAGTGTGAACTTCACCAGCTCAAATGGTAGACTAGAGTTGCAGCTACACCAAGTCAGCTTACCTGCTGACCGAAATATGCCAGGTAAATCCTGGCATGAAACATGGGGAATAAGCACCCACCCTACTCTGTTTACTCCCAATGAAAAGCCGACCCGGAATGGTTGGAAGCCATACTAAGCACACAATAAACGTGTGTCAACAGCCTGATGCTATTAACACATATTTAACTTGCTTTCTACTTCACCAAGGCTCCATAACTTGGTGACATGTTTCTGGACTCCTCCAGGTGTCCAGAATCCGGCTGGGATATAGACACAGTTGCAGACCTTCCCGGCTACTGCCATACAATATATATATGACAAGTTTCTGCACAGGAATAGCCCAACAGCCATTTTCTTCTCCTATAATGATTATCCCCTAGACAAAATGAGCAGACTTTTCTAATTAAAAGTATTTAGAATTTTTTTCCGTATGACATGTAGTTTATCTATTTAGTGTTCTTCTTTTCCCGGAAAACCCCTTGAAGGAATGAAAGTTTCTCCATAAACATAGAAAGGAATTCTTTACTGTAAGAGCAGTGAGATTGCGGAACTCCCTGCCAGAGGAACTTGTCATGGTAAATTCACTAACAGAGTTCAAAAAGGGTCTGGATGCACTTCGTGAGTATAATAATATAACAAGTTATAGTGACCGGGATTCTGGAGAAGGGTCGTTGATCAAGGGATTTATTCCGATTGCCAGATTGGAGTCGGGAAGGAATTTTTTCCCTAAAATGAGGACAATTGGCTTCTACCTCATTTAGGTTTTGCCTTCCTCTGGATCAACACTTTAGCACAGTAGGCTGAACTGGATGGACGTCTATCTTTTTTCGGCCTTACAAACTATGCAACTATGTAACTATATTTGATTAGAGCACAGAGCCCTCCATGGACAAACTGGGTTCTGGAGCAAACTAATTATCTCTAACAAGATTACAGATAAGCCAATGGTTTCAGTCCTCACAGCACATGTACCTTGTATTTACTGAAGAAATAACATCTACTGCACTTGTCAGTGTAACGGCTCAACTACTTACAGAGATGCTAGATATGCTAATCACTGCTATAGAACCACCCATAGCCTGAGGAGTCAGAGTAAGTATAAAACAGTCTAGTTGTTATGGGTGTCCCCGTGGCCCCCGTATCGGGTCGCGGGCACACCCGCACCTCCGCAGCGTCCGCAGCTGCGGGCGATGCTGCAAGCCCAGTCCCCCGGTGGCGGGCGCGCCCGCAGCTCTGATCACTTACCTCGCCGCGCTCGTGTTCCTGTCCCGGTGTGTGCTCCTGCTGCCTAGGGCGCGCACAAGGTACTGCAGTTAAATTTAAAGGGACAGCGCGCCGGTGATTGATTGCACCAGCCGCTGACCCTATTTAAGTCCTGCCCCTTCTTCGTTACCCTGCCGAATTGATAGTGCCCTGTGCCTTGAGAGGAAGCATTCCTATTGTGTCTTTGCGTTTACTGTGTACCATACCTTCTGCCTCAGTCCCTCAACCACGAACCATTGCTGCCTGTCCTGACCTTCTGCCTGTCCCCGACTACGAGCCTGCCTAACGATTCTGTACCACGCAACACCTCGGCCGCCATCGCAAGCAAGTCACGTCAGGGGTAGCAACCCGGTAGCAATCCGCCGCAGTATGTCCAATCCGCTTTGCGGCGGGCTCTGGTGAAAACTGGACTACTTAGATTCCGCTCCCTGGCATGGCTTTCACCATCGCTTGCGGTGGTCCAGAGGATCCCCTTCCACAGATCCTTACATTAGTGAGAAAACTCCTTTGAAATCAGGGGCATGCACAGTTGTGACAAGAGGATGCCACACAACGCATTGGTATGTGTCAATTGGTATGCTTTCTCTGGCGATCTATTACACAACTGTAAGGTAAGATTGAATGGGAGGGGCTAGTAGATTACCCTTTATAAAGATGAGTGCTTTCATTTGCTCTTTTCTTTAGTATTAATGGGACACGGGCAGTAATTTGACCTTAAGGTATATTCATTTGGTAATCATAGCCAATGGTTGCCTGATGAAACTGGACAATATCCTATTTGGGGAAATGTGTTGGGATGGGATAAGGCTTATTTGGACCCATGATATAATACATTTATCCAGGGAGCAGCGAGAAAAGTATGGGTAGCCTTTGTCAAGGCGCTTTTCCATAAGTTCTCAACAGGATAATATGAGGGAGAATTGCATTTATCCCAAAGATGATTCCTTCATGAGGCCATATTTGTAATTTATTTGGACAATATCATCATGGATTGAAAGTGTACGTACTGGATTGGGATAAACTGGATAAAGAATGGCAAACTGCATTGCAAGTTTGAAAATTCATTTATCGTTCATAAATGAAATGACCCTTTCTTTGTTTACTATGTCACTATGACACTATTGTTTTTGATGAATTTTGTGACTTGGAGTCATTGTCTTATTTATTTTTGGTCACGTTAAAAATTACCAATAAAGATTAAATTTTAGAATTAGGGCCTTTTTATTTATATGCAGTGACAATATTTGACACCCTGACAATTCAATATCTTTCTACAGTGTATTACGTTTTCTCAACACATTGATTAGCTTTAAACATGTGGGCAATGGTAAACAAAGACCATTACCATAATAATTGCTGTTCTAATTTTGCTTGGTTTCAGAGAGACTAGATCTTATCTCCTGCTTGTGCATACAAGCTTCCCTAGGTTATGCACCATCTCTCTTTGCTCACTAAGCTCTCATAACTTCAGCTGTCCTGTCTGACCATGGTGATGTCACTCTCTGTTCTGCCTTATCAGTAAAACGGGAGCTTGTTTATATAAGTTACTGACAAGCTTTAACCATTTAGAGCTCTGTAGCCTTCTGCCTTACTGTTTTGACTCTTCTGTTAGCAATATCCCTGTAACAGACTCAACTAGGAATAGCAGAGCTGATTTACTAATTACTGCACTACACTGTGCCGTATCGGCCGAGCCCACTAGGAGATATCTACATGCAGTCAAAATCTGCAGAGGAACAGGGAGCAAATAGTTATCTGCACCATACACTGCAAACTAGTTTGCAAGTAACTGGTTCAGATGGTGTGATGCAGAAGTATCACGATGCAGGCGGAGTGATGACATCTCACTGCCTGGGCCAGACACCTGCTTCAGAAGAGCGTTGTTTTTTAATTCTGTAATGGGGACTATATTGACTATATTTTATACCTACCTACTGGGGCACTATATACCTACTTACTTATCTAACTACCTACCTACCAATGTTCCTACCTAACTGTCTACCTACCTTGGGGGCTATATAAGTTATCTACCCTTATACACTCTTATGCTCTTCCCACCCATATAACACACCCTTATACACTCTGCTCCCCACACCCATATAACACACCCTTATACACTCTGCCTGATGAAAGAGGGGGAGCAGAGTGCATTTCTCACTCAGTATTTATAACTGTTTACACAAATACCGGTGTTCTAGTTACCAAGAATTGCTTGTGGAGTCTGGGAGGGAGGTGACTATCACAGCTCTCCAGGCATGATAATTGACGCCCTACTGGGAGGAGAGACCCCCATGGATTTGAAAATCTAAGCTAGTGAAAAAGCTCAGATGAATGCAGAAGCCTCTAGTGAGGAAACCACTTTAAGCTTTCTATCTTGTAGCGTGGTTGTCAGAACTGTCAGTTGCTGAACAGAGTGGTGTAGAAGTGCGTGCCAAAGTGCCAAATCCAAGATGGCGCCTGCTCCCTGTTCTCACTCCCATGCCTCTGCTAAGTGGGTTCTTTCCACAGTTTGCAATTGAAGAGGTGATCCTACTATGCTGTTTCTCAGAACCACAGGCAGCTTCATATTCACACTTCCTCACTCTTCCTGGTTAGGCTGTGGGTGGTTCAGACTAGAATATCAGCTCTGTATTCTCAGCTTTAATTGCAGTGATATGACTGCACAGAGATATAATCTATAGTGCAGAAAGCTACAGAACTGAAAGTAAACAATTAAAAGTAATTCATCTACTTTTTAGAGTTAACACACTCTGTTCTCAAGCAGCTGTCCTTCCTGGATGATGTCACTCCCTGCTCTTTGTCTAATCTGAAAAGGAGAGCAGGACGTTAACCATAGAAACCTGTGTGCACTCAGAGTAAATAAAATCTCTCTTATCTCCTGAGCAAGGTAATATCGAAAGAGCAATGCATTTGGAAAAAAATCTTGATTTTACATTTCCTACAAATAGAAAGTTGATCTTTGCAGTGAGACAACCCCTTTAAATATAGCAGGGATCTTACATTTCTATAATTAAAGTAGATATCTAGCTAACATTATGTCATATTTTATGGGTTTTGTATGTTTTTCCTCTATATTTTGTATATAACCCATCATGCTAGATGAAATATAACAAATTGGGTTTTCATACAAATACAATAAAATGTTACTTGATATGAAGAGAACATTTTTTAGTACTGCAGTTACAGTAATACGTTTATTTTCTTAGATATTCTACACACTTGCCAAAACTTGTAAGTTACAACATGCTGTCTTTTTAAATATTTGATAATGGATCAAATAACTTTTCTTAATGAAATAATGATATGAATATTATTTATGTAGGCCACTGTTACATGCTATAGACTTTCAGTGATGAAGCAAAGTAAATGAATACTGTTTTTATTTCTTATTACACTAAATGTTATAAGAAGTTACATTTTAGTAATGAAAACAAATACGTTTAACCACAAATGACTATTTTCACTATCTATGTGTGTGTCCTTTTCAATGCAGCGAATCCAGAAATGTTTTCAGCAGATGTAGATAATCTCCAAAAGTATATAGAAACTAAAGAGGAGCTGTCAGCTCTCCTAACAAGTCTGTTTTAGTAGATACTTACATTTACCCTAAAATAATACTGTTGGAGCACTTGAGCTCTGCCTTGTACCATCCCTGTGTTGTTCCTCCTGGAAATTTAAAAACACAGTTACAAATGTTAGGGCAATTCCCCACTAACAAGCAAAAGGTTAACATCCAGTCATTATCATTTTTTTTACATTTATTTCAGGAATACTAGAGTGAGAGCATAATGCATGGTTGTAAGAAAATTTTTATTTTCTGAGACCATTAACCTTTTTTATTTTTCCATTGTTGTGAGTTGTCCAATTGCTTGTTTTTTTGTGGAGCATAGTCTTCTTTTGAATGGTATCAATTTAGAGTAAATACAACTTTTTGATCACTTTTCTATTCCATTTTTTTTCTGACCAAAAAAATTATTCTGATGTTGGTTAATTATTTATTTTTTACATTGTTAACTATGCAAGATAAATAATGCAACATTGTATTACATCAGACTTTTACGGGTGCGGCAAATCTAATTCACTTAATTTTTAAAATGTTTTTGATAAATGGGAAAGGGGTTTTGAATTTTAAGTAATCATTTATATTTTAATATATTTTAAAAAAATGTAAACAAAAAAAAATTACAGTAGCATCTGGTCCCTGTAGAGGACTTGAACATGCGATTACTTATACTTTATATCAATGTACTGCAGTGTACAGTGATTTCATTCATCTTCTTATACATCCTGGAGTACAATCATGAAAGGCTGGCAGGCATTTATTAGGACCCCAGCTGTCATGACATCTAAGGGTCACATTTAGGTCTAAAACTCACTTTTTTGCTCATAGGTTGCTATGGGCAAAAGAGTGAGTTTTAGACCTAAACAATTTCATGCATGTGGCCCTAAATGTCACCTAAATGTCACCTTAGTGCAGGGGAGGGTGTGATCAGATGGTCGAGTGGGGCAATGCATTTCTTCGTGATAGCTTAGATGCTGAAGTCAGCTATGTCAGTCATTGATAGTGGGTGTCAGCTGTATTTAATGTTTGGGAAGACACAGCCACTGAGCCCTTTATTTAGCCCTCCTGATACTCCCTTAAGGCCTTAAGGAGCAATTAGATGAATAGGTAGTAATTGGTTTTGAAGCACCTTAAATTCTACCTTAACATATAACATAGATATAAAATGGTGTGAGATAAAAAAAAAAAGGTTTGTTATTTTTCTGTCCAGAAATAGCAACACTTCTCACTTTAGGCAATGTCTAGTATTCCAGCTCTGCTTCATTGAGGTAGTCAGCAAACAGTCCACAGTCAAGGGTTGTGTTGTTGCTGGTAAAACACAGACCGATTTCTAATTTCAGATAACTGTTAAAAAATAATTCCATGACCAATACAGATTATATCCAAAAATCTGAAACAGCTGCTGGAAGTTGTAAATCACTTTTTATGTGGTGAACAGCAAGTCGGCTCATACTCTTCAGCAATAGTGTCCATTGATAGTCTGTACTTGTGCACAATGGCATCAGCTTATTCCTTGCTCGTTTTATCCAATTATAGTTATATTTTTATCAGTGTCACACGATGGATCTGTCTGCAACATTGTATATTAAATGTGGGTTAAAGTAGCAATGGCTAGGAAAAGACAATAGTAAATTGAAAATATTGGAACTTTAACTCATTGTAACTTATGGGACCAATGGGTATATGTTTAAGAGCAATCAGAATTGCAGTAAAATTAGTTCTCTAGAGAAATGGCTATGTTAATTGTTTGGGACAATAGACACAGGACATAAAGGTACTGACATTTTTTTATAGAAATAATTTTCTTGATTAAGGTCAGGAGCTCAAACATAGAAGGCTCAAGGTTAGAAATTGCACTTAGGCTTTGGTTCCCAAATGAGCCCAAAAGCCCATTTGCCACATAAGGGTACATTATACATGTTTCAAACTTTGCATTGGGGCTTGGGAGCTTTAATTCAGGCATACCTATAGGCTTAATGGGATTCAGTGGTAAGTACTGTTGTCTTACAGTCATGGGTTCAAATCCAACCCAAGACAGTATCTGCATGGAGTTTGTATGTTCTCTCTATGTTTTTGTGGGTTTTCTTCCACACTTTAAAATTATTACTGGTAGATTTATTTTAAACATAGATTGTGAATCTCCAATGGGGACAGGGACCAAGGTGGATGTTGACAATTTATGTACAACACTGTGAAATATAACAGCACTATATAAACGAAGAAAATAATGAAAAACGGCTGAGATGGTCTTCTCAGAAGAATTGGTCTTTTAGAGAGGTTTTGCTTTGTACATTTTGCCTAGGAGCAATGGATAGTTTGAAATGTTCAATGTTTCTAATGTGTATGAATTCATTCACCTTGTGTAACACCTTTATTTTAACTGAACTGAACAATCAGCTTTGACTGGACTTGTTTGGGGAAAATGTAGTTATAGTCCTCACCAAGCACCATAAAGAATGTCCAAGTATTTATACAGTAATTTAGTATTTATCCTCTTCTAGCATCATAACTTATCTGTATGTCCAGTAATACACAACCTGTTGTCCTGCTGTAACAGCTAGGATTAGGGATCATTCAGATCATTTAGCAACTTTGGAGGTCAAAATATTCAGTTTTTATACATTTAATTATTATTTTATTATTTATTTTAAATATATCATGTATCATATTTTTGGTCCTAGGTATACATTTTTGAATGTGGTTTTCTCTTATTTTAAATGTATCCATTTTTGCTAGAAAATCTAAAAACCTTTCTAAGAGCTTCAAATTCTATAAACGTTGTGACTTTCAAATCAATGTACAATTTAAACATATCTTCATGGGTGTACATACCACATATGTCTACAAAATAAGCTTTCTATAATTAAATTTGAAAGAAGGAAGTCACCTGAGTGTTCAGATGTTTCTGTGATTTTACATTCATTTCCATGGATTAGAAAGTTTTGGCAGTTTTCCAAACATAAACTTCAGGGGAAATGTCTTCTGTGTTCAGAATGTTTATCAAAGCAGGAATGTGAGAAATAGACACAAATGAGCCAATTTGTTATATCCTATCTGAAAGAGGTTAGCGCCAAGCAAGAAGGCAGTGAATATCTGCAGCGGAAATTTAAGACAATACTTGTGTTGCCAATACTTCCGAGATTTATCACTTAAAAGACGTTCCTGAGCATTAAGTAACACGAAGCCTGACATTCCTCATTCCTTCTCTGTTACCTCATCCAGCTGGCCTCAAAATATCATTCTTCTAAGGACACAAATTAGTCATTTTCTCAAAGACATATTATGACAGATGAGGTTCTACTTAAATGAGTAAAGAAGAGGGACTAGAGACGGCAGTAAAATATTATGTCTGCATGACACGAGCAGCTTGTTTAAGATAATAATGAACTATGATCTTAATATTAACTGAAATGTAAAACGTGTTTACTGCAACAAATATATTGTGTTCTATACACAGCCAAGTCAGATTATTATGACCACCAGCTAATATCTTGAGTAAACACTGCGTGCAGCACAGACAGCAGCTAGACGGGCTACTCAGTAAGGTCCTGGCAGGTTATCCCTATCTGGAGCCATGCTAACTGTATCCCACACTGCTGGGTGTGTTGGAGAGGATCCATAGAGTGAGCACGACAATCGAGTTGTCCTTACAGATGCTCAATTGGGTTCAAGTCTAGGGATTTAGGGGGCTATAGTAATACTTGGAATTGGTCATGCTCCTCCAATGGATGTTGGACATTTCTAACTGTGTGTTGCATTGTTTTAATGAAAGATCCCATCTATGCCAGGGATGACAATCATCAAATATGGGTGTATGTGATCGGCAAGGATGGATTCATACCCATGTAGAGAGTTCAGATCATCCTACAAATGACTTTATTAGATTTTTACTGTAAGTGTGTATTATTTGTAAATGTGTACATGGTGTATTGCAGTGATGACTAAGCACTTTTAGTAGGTGCATGGGTGCTTTAAGCACCAGGTGATATATGAAGGTTGAAATCAGAAAGAGAATGAAAGGAGAGGCTAAACAGAGGTATAAGGGAAAGCCTGCCATTGCTTAGCTCGTTCTGGTTCAGTTATTGGAGTTGTAAGCAAGGATTCTGTTAGTAGTAGTAGAAGTAATTGTATTGATACCAGTAGTCAAGTACTCACAGAGTTAGTAGAGAGAAAAAGAAAAAAGAAGAAGAGGTAGACAGGAGGCTTCAGAGAATAAAGAATAGTGAGAGTGAGAATATAGCGAAAGAATGGGGAACTTTTCTGAAGAGAAAGAGGAAAAGGCCTGAACAGATAACAAAGAGGGAAGCAAACTGAGGTACAACATAGTCTTTATGCATGACTGCTGACCCTGAAGCCAGCATTTACAGTTGAAGAAGATGCCTTGTGAAACAGAGAATTGCCAGAGACTCCCAGGTCGCTGCCCCTGATGTGGCCGCTTGCAGTAAGAGCCAAGGTGCAGTGTGGTACATTTGGAGTAGGTGGGAGCGTAGTCAGTTCACTGGCGGAAAGGTCAGGGCTGGCATCAGGCAAAACATAATCAGGACCTTTGCAAAAAGATCAGGGCAGCGGCAGGCAGAGAATAGTCAAAGTCCAAAAGCACAGAATCAGATACCAGGAATAACAATGTAGATAAGCACCAAACAGATGGAAGTACACCAACAAACTGCTGGGGGAAGTGATCTAATAAAGGGTCCAGTGACTAGTGAATGGTAATCAGTAGAGATAGTGAATTTCTCAAAAAATCGATTTGGCTGATTTGCCGAATTTTTCCCCAAAATTTGTTTTGTTCCGAATTTATTCTCGACGAATCGCGTTGCAAAACAGCTATTTCCTGGTTTCAGAGAGCCTCTATGGTGTTGTAGAACATTGTGCCATGCAGAAATATGCATAGGGAGCGTGGTTTGGTATTGAAACACTGCTGTGATTTAGTATGACATGCAAATGACAGGCTCCGCTCTTAAAATAAAAAACGCTGGTTCAGGAACATGTGTGTACATGACACACACACATTGTGTAGTTGAAAGGTATTCAGTAACTCTAAAGTTGAAAGTATTTGGCACAGAGTGCAATCTAATGCTGCTGCAGAGAGATCCATGTACATAAAAAACACAGTGGCAAGTGGCAGAATGTAAAATTGCTGGCCTATTTATAGGGTTGTGACATCACAGAAGCTGGCTGGCTGCTAATTGGCTGCATGTCTGCATGTCATGGCATTGAGGGCGTTCCATTCTTTCTCCCATAGTTCTTTGCCCCACGTCATGCCATGTGCTCGCGGCCACCTTAGAAAAGAGCGATTCGCTACCACGAATTGCCAGGAAATCAAATTTTTACTGAAATTCTAAAAGAATTCGACTTCAGTAGAATCGATTTGCTCATCCCTAGTAATCAGCGGCGCACTGGCCCTTTAAATCTTACAGAGCCAGTGTGTGCACACCCTATAGAATGGGTATGTGCTTGCCAGCCAGGAGCAGAGGACGAGAGCAGAGCAGGAGCGAGGAGAGATGAGTGTCAGCTGGGACGGGCGAAGGTCATGGCGCGCCTAGTGACAGTCCATCCATTTGATGAAGCAGAAAACATAACTCAACGGAGTAGACAACATTTTTTCAATCAGTAGAGGTCCAATTCTGATACTGGCATGAAAATTCAAGCCTTTTCTGGGAGATCAACTTGGTAGCAGAGGTTCAGTGACCATCTGTCTGCTTCAGAACACTATACGCAGTGGAATATGTTGAACTGTCGTCTTGGCTAAGTCTCTCATTATCTTCAAAACCATGGTACTTAGTGTTGTTTATGAAAGGTTTTTGATATTTTTAAAATTTTTACTGCTTATATAAATTAATTGCATGCAGATTGCCTAAAACTAAAATAAAACATTTCATCACAGATTAGATCTACTTTGGAGTTACTTTAAGGGCCTAATGTATGAAAACTGTCTAGGTCTAAGACTTTCTTTGTTGCCTAAAGCAACCGATAAGAAATCCATTTTCATTTTACATAGTGCACTGAAAAAATTAAAGGGGAACTGTGATTAGTTGCTATGGGCAACAAAGAAAGTCTTTGATTAGACATTTTTTCGTCCATTTAAAAATTCCATTTACTCAAAAATCATTCTTAAGATTTTTTATGTTTCTCACCAATTTTAATGATAATTGTCTAGTGTAATTATCTATCATTAATATAAATCAGTCATATATAAAAAAAACATTGTTATCAGTTTATGGTATCTGTAAATAGAAATGCAGCTTATTTACATATATTAAGAATAATTTTTTATCCAAGCGTTTCACAATAGGTCCCTGTTCAATTTACAAGTTTCAATAAACCGGGGAAAACAGTTGGGATGTCCAGAACCTAATTTATTTCTTTAACTTTATTTTCTCCAATGCCTAAAGTAACCCCCCCAAACAAAACCTACGAGTGGGTAATTTTTGGGGGTTTAAATTTTCCGGGTTTTCCCTTTCATTTTCACTTTCCAGCGGGACATTAGACATCACATCTGATGTTACTTCTGATTTCCCTATGTTACCCTCATATTATATGAACTGTAAGGGACATTGGACGTGAATTCGGACATCATGCACTGCATCCAATATCTCTTTTGGTTTCCAAAACATAGGGTTTACATCGGAAATGTTATCTGAAGTTGTACCAGGAGCAATGCTAAGAGACAAGTTAACCTCTAAAACACCATAAAAAAAAACCCATCCCTAAACCCCAAATTTGGGTTTTGGGTTTTTTTTTAGTGGTTTTCACCAAAATTTTAGTTGAACCAATCTAAATCAAATCACTTAAATTTAAGTTGAATTTGACATTAACCCAAATCTGAAGTACAACATTGTTCCTACATCTACCGAACAGGACACGACCTGTTCTACAGCCCCTCATCTGTAAATTGCCCAGCCTTATCCTTCTTTGTATCATTCCCCAAAATTTTTCTCCCGTTTTTTGCAAATTGAGGCTTTCCACTTTCATCAACTATACTAAGTATTCCAAACAAATTATCAATTTTTTGAGAACTAGCTACTGAATTGACTTATATGAAGAGGTACTTTAGTGATGGTAAGATTCATTTCTTTTTAGCTCTTAAAACTATACCCTTGTTACATGACAAGATCTTGTTGGTCATGAAAACATTAACTATAAAAATAGTCATTTGGGAAGATGTAGATTAAAAATTGAACAAAGATGTATAAAAAATAAAAGTGCTCTCAGTCTGTAAATCACCCTCATTTCACACAACACAGACCTAAAAGGAAAAGAAGACTGGGGGTTTAGGGGTAGTTCCTTTTTAACAGGGTGAAAGGGGGAAAGGCAACGAGGCTTAGCCTTTGGGGAAGCAATTGTAGGGAAATGGGGATGAAGACATTGCCCATCCTTTCCGCAGCAACAGCTACAGCGTCACAGTATATACAAGATTTCAAATGAAGAGGATGGGTTTATAAAGACACAATCTGCCAGCAAAACACCTTGAAACCTTTCCATTTGCACCAAAATTATTTTTAAAAAGAAATTAAACTAAAGTCTGTTTTGGGTGCTAAAGAATAAAAGCCTACCCCTATCTTACTCCTTGACATTCTAGTATAAGCATGTTGGTCAATTCTTTCCCCTCTATTTTTACACCTGCGTAATTTGATAAATGATTTACCATTCTATCAGCATTAGCTAGATTTTCTGACATGTAGTCAGTATTTCACCCCTTCAGGATACAGACAGTTTTGGACTAAAAGACAGAGCCCCATTTTTTTTAATTGACATGTCAATTTTGGGAATAAATTTTTAATACTTTACAATTCAGTCTTCATAGACTTTTTTTGTGTCATTTTTGGAGGTTTTAATAAATTTTTTGGCCTACACAATTCTTGTTTATTTGTGAAAAATATCAAAATGTTGGTATATTGTTTTAAATTTTCACATTTTCAAAGTCCAAAGATTTTTGCTTGTTAGACAAATTGTTATACCACAAATAGTTTATAATGAGAATCTACCATATGTCCACTGTAAGTTGGAATCATTTTTTTAAATTTTATTTTTTTTTTTTAAACATTGGGAATTTTTAATAAGTTTTATTTTTTTAAAATTTGCGAATGTTTTTTTTTTGGGGGACCATCTAGTTCTGACGTGGTTTGAGGGGGCCTGTATGTTAGCACCCCCCATCTAAGAAACTACCCCCTTTTAAAAAATTTTCAAAAAAAACATTTGAAAGTTTTTTAACCCTTAGGGTTTACGGAAATTAAGCAAAGGGGAAGGGAAAAATGAAAAAAATTTCATTTTTTTTGACCGGGGGGACTCAAAAACCTGAAACCCTTTTTTGGGGCTTTTCACACGGGGGTTTTGGTGGGGTTTAGCGCGGGTTTCTGCAAAAGGGGCCGGGCCAAAACCTTTTCCAAATGGCCCCAAAAGCCCCCGTTATACGGTTTTCCCTTGGGAAAAACCCCATTGTATTCACTGGGTGGTTTTGGCCCCTGGTTGGGGCCGGGCCTTGGGTTGTTTGGAATCTTTGTAATTCTCGCAGCGATTTTTGGTGCGGTTTGGGTGGGTTTGCTGTGTTTTCGTCCGGTTGGTGCGCCGGATTTGGGGCGGGGGTTTTTTCTCCCATTATTTTTTTTTTGGGGGAAAAACCTCACCCAAACCGGCCAAAAAACCCCGCCCCAACCGCGTCGTGGGCCGAAAACGCTGATAAACCCCGAGGAGACCGAGTTTTTAGGGGAGGTTTGGCTTTTGGGCGGAACCCCGCCCCCCCCCGGCCAAACCACGCACCAAAAACTGGGTAACATGCCCCCGGTTCGGTTGTATGGGGGCCCTCGTGAAAACGCAGGGAGGGAAACAATGGGAAAAAAGAGCTCATAGGCACTTAATTAACTGACGATTTTAGTTTTATCATTACGCAGGGGCCCTACCAAATAGCGTTTTATCTATTTTTGATCCTTTTTTGGGCGATTGGCGGTTTTAAAGGGGGAAGAGGTGGGTAATTTTTTTTTATTTTAAGGTTTGTGTTTTTTTTTTTAAATTTTTTTTTTTACTTTTTTTACCTTTTTTTACTTTTCCCCAGGGGGTTTGTATAAATGATTTCAGACACTAAAAAACTTTTTCAAATAATAAACTTTCTAGGAATAAGCAAAAGAACTTTTCCTCACCCCCTTTCTAAATTCCCCCAACGTGAAGAGCTTTGGGGTTTTTCCTCTTGTGGAGCAGGAGACGTCGGGGGATAATCTAAACCCAAACCCAAGCTAAAACCCAATGGAAGCTCCAGCTCTAAATGTTAAAAAATACAAATTTTTTGAAAAAAAATTAAAAAAAAAAAATTTCCGTCATACTTTTTTTACATGTTTTTTAATGTTTTTCTAAATAAATTTGCTATTCTTTTAACATTTGGAGCTGGAGACTTCCATTGGTTTTTAAAAATTTACTCTTTAACAGGGGGTTGGGGAAAAGGAAAAAATGTCCACACCTAAAGGCACGGTGAAAAGTATCCCAACAAAAAAATTATTTAAATTTCTATCTAAATTGATTTACAAAAAAAAACAAAAGTAAAGGGGTTTTAAAAAAAATTTAAATGCCCGAATGTCAACAAATACCCAAATAACCCAAATGGTTATCTTTTGGGGGGGCCAATGGACCCCACTTTAGGTGGAGTTAAAGAGGGGGAAAAAAAAAAATTAGGGACCATACACAGGTTTTCGGCCTCCAATCAGAAAATCTTTAAAATAAACCTGAATTACAAATCCCCCGAGCCATGGGAGTCTGTAGGGTGAATTTAGTCTCTTTTGGGTTTCTTTCTTTTTATAAAAAAATGTTCAGTGATGGTTTTTTGAGGAATGGGTTTTAAACTAGCCATTTTAATTTTTTTTTTTTTGGGGGTTTTGTGGGGGCACTTTTCCTTTGCAACAAGGTCTTGTGTTCACATCCCACCAAAAACCACACGCAAGTGGTTTAAAGTTCCCCCTGTTTCATGGAAATTTTCCACCCGTATTTGGTTTTTCCAAGCACCCAAAACATACTACTGTATAATTAAAACTTGGGAAATTTTGAGTGGGTCCCAATGGGATAAAAATCTTTGTCATGCTGTGGAATATAACAGAGCTATATAAATAAAAATCTATATTTATAAAATGATAGGGAAAAAAATATAAATTTAAAGTAGGCAGTACAAAGCTCACAAATATTTTTTT